>APFE030036791.1:85749-151025 GCA_000404065.3 Pinus taeda | reverse complement strand
CCTTATTTACACTTTGAATTATTTTTGCATATCAGTACCATAAAATAATGAGCATGAACAAGAAAAGCAGACAGTCACATCAAAGAACAACAGATATAAGGTGGAAACCCAATGTGGGTGAAAACCACCTGCTGCAATATGTCTCTATCTTCTTTCAAATTAGAAACTCCTTTTACAATTGTCTTGTACTGGTGCAGTCCTTTACCAGTACGCAGGCTGCAACCTGCAGAGAGCTACAACTCTCTCTCATTTTCCAGTCTCTCCTGGAAGGGAGCTACAACCCCCTACTTCTTTTCTTTCAAGGAGCACTTTTCATAAATTTTCAAACTGGATCCATAAATATCAAATGATCATCAAGTACCAGTAAGTCACCCAGATAACTAGATCCACAATAACAGAAAACTAAACCTAGAACACCTTCTGCGACGTCTCCTGTGGCGTCTCCTGCGGCGTCTCCTACGGTGCCTCTTGCAGCGTCTCCTGCGGCTCCTCCTGCGGCGTCTCCTGCGGCGCCTCCTGCGGCGTCTCCTGTGGCACCTCCTGTGGCGCCTCCTGTGGCACCTTCTGCAGCGCCTCCTGCGGTGTCTCCTGCGGCGCCTCCTGCGGCGTCTCCTGCAGCGCCTCCTACGGCGTCTCCTGCGGCGCCTCCTGTGGCGTCTCCTATGGCGCCTCCTGCGGCGTCTCCTGCGACATCTCCTACGGCGCCTCCTACGGCGCCTCCTGTGGCATCTCCTATGGCGCCTTCTATGGCGTCTCCTGCGGCGCCTCCTGCGGCATCTCCTGCGGCGCCTCCTGTGGCGTCTCCTGTGGTGCCTCTTGCGGCATCTCTTGCAGCGTCTCCTGTGGCGCCTCCTGCGGTGTCTCCTGCAGCGCCTCCTATGGCATCTCCTGTGGCGTCTCTTGCGGCGTCTCCTGCGGCGCCTCCTGCGGTGCCTTCTACGGCGTCTCCTGCGGTGCCTCTGCACTTCTGTAGCTGCAGTGCTCGAGAGATCACCCTTCACAGATTCGCTTTCCACTTCACTTTCATATAGATCGAGCTTTTGAAACAATAACCCAATATTTCAGATCTTAAGATATTCAAACCAAAAGCATACGCAAGCCAAATGATCTCCTTTGCTTTATATAGGCAAGCTCTTGCTCAAATCATGGACCAATACCACGGGCCAAAACCATAACAAACCAATACCATCAACTCAATACTAGGGATCAACACGTCTGTCGAGATGCCATGGTCCAAAAACCATAGGTTCAAATTCCAAGGACTAACTACCATGGACCAAAGTTAAGTTTTCCCACATGAAATAAACTTTTCTCCATAGGTTCAAATTCCAAGGACTAACTACCATGGACCAAAGGTAAGTTTTCCCACATGAAATAAACTTTTCTCTGCATAAAATTCCGTGAACTTTTCTCCACATGAATAAACTTTTTAATTCTCATCATATTGAGAGCCATGCAATGGGTGTTTCCATCAAGTACAACATCTGTAACATATAACCATACCAGAAACATAATGCCAACAATATATATATATATATATATTGAAATCAATTGAAATGTCACCTTCTCTAACAAGATCAGAATCTCGTGTGATTCCATCTCTTCGAAGCTTGCCACTGACATTTTCCCGTTTTTATTTAGTTATGTATGTTGCTAAGGGTTTACATACATATTGTTTTCACATACATCATTGGATTGTGTATCCTCTATGAAAATAGGACAAAAAGAAAGATATTTTCTTCTATCAAATGCATATGCATTTCAGTAATCCTTTGTTTTAACTGAATGAAAATTTTGAGTCCTTTTTACTATTTCAACTTCATATGTAATCTATCTATCTACATCTTCGACTGCAATATGCCAAAAAAGCATATAGTAAATTCAAAACAACAATTTAAAGATGTTATATAAAATAAAATTTATATATGCTAAATATAATCATTGTCATACTATTTAAACTATATAATTTAATAAATTTTAAAATTAAAAAGATTAATAAAAAATGATCATTTAATTTAAAACTATATACAAGTTAATTTGTACATCTATTTACATACCTTCGTACGTCCCTTAATGGGCTGGTTTGATAAATTACTGTAGCATCACACCATTGAAAAACTTGTTTAGCTTAAACTAGTATGTTTGTAGATTTTTCCATTTGACATCTTCGAAGTACTCGTTTTATACATGTCCCTACACCATCATGATTTCCTTTTCCATGCCGAGTCTGAAAGAAATTCCAACAATGTTTAATATGTGTTTTCTTATGAAGACGACATGACCAAAAGAATGATCATGAATATTTGAAATGACCTGCACATCCATCTGGCCATATCCAATGTTTATTTATTTTTATTCCACGACCTTTCAATGAGTCATAAATCTTCTCAAAACAGTGTGATATAAAATGTGTATCATGTGTACGATCATCGCTGACGCGTCGACAAATGAAATATTATGTGATTTACACAAAATAATGTCCCATAAACTTGATATGGATCACAGAAGTTTACCACTTACACCAATATCCTCTAACACTAATCAACCCTTAAATACCCTTCCTTTGGTGCAAGAATCATATTTTCATTTCTTTGATGTTAAGAGTTGTCTCAAAATTTGAGTTTGAAATGTCACACTTTCGTCTTTGATGAACTTCTCAATAATGACCTTAACACAATATCGTACAATATGGTCAACCTTTTTAGCTCCATATATGTTAGTGTCAACATTTTCCAACATCTCATCATCGATATTGATTTCATCTTTACACATAAAAGTTAAATGTAAATGGGTATATATATTCATTAAATAAAAGAATAAAGAAATACACTTTGATTGAAAGAAATTAATAAATATGTATAACTTCAATAATACACTATATATATACATATATATAATTGATGCTGATTCAAATTCTCCAATTGAATCTCTTTCAACATTTTCAGCAACATTGTCAATCACTCGTTCATTATATTTTTCACTTTGTCCTTCAACATTTTCAATATCATCATCCATGTTATGAGGAATATCTCTCTCTATTTACATTGCAAAATATTTTTCATAATAGTTCATCAAATAAAATTTCAATTTCAAAATACATTGATTAAATTTTAAATATCATTTATATTATTTGCATTTACATACGTGCTTCAACTTGTAGTTCGGATTGATTTTTCCTTTCAATATTTTTGTGTTCTTCAATATTTCTTTCGCAATGTTTTATCCCGTATTCTCTATGCTCCTCAATGTCTCTTGTTCGATCAAATTTTCTCTTACAAATTCTTTTATTTCCCATGATAATGCAATCTATGTAGATTTTCAAAATCCAACCCAAAAAAGTCATTTTGAAAAAATCCTACAAAAAAAATTCACTTTCAAAATTTAGACCAAAAATATCACTTTAAAAATTCGGCACAAAAGAGTTACTTTAAAGAAAATTCACTTAAAAAATTCAGCCAAAAAATTTTACATTCGAAAAATCCCAGCTGAAAATTTTAGCACAAAAGAAGTCACTTTAAAAATTTAGCCTAAAGGACTTTAAAAATTAAGCCCAAAAAAATTAATTTTAAAATTAACCTAAAAAATCTCGTTTAAAAATTCAGCCCAAAGTAATTACTTTAGAAATTGAGCTAAAAAATATCACTTAAAAAATTTAGCCCAAAGAACTTACTTTAACAGTTTAGCTAAAAAATCCCACTTAAAAAATCCAACTTAAAATACTTACTTTAAAAACTAAGGCCAAAAAACTTCCTACAAAATGTTTAGCCCAAAAAATATCCTCTAAAAAGTTCAGCCCAAAAAAAATATTTACCTTAAAACTTTACTCCAAATTTGGAAGGTGTGCAAAAATGAAGTAACTACTAGATGTATTTATATTGTTTCGAGTGAAACTCTTTTTTCGAGGGTCGCATCATTTCATTTTTGTGGCCGATGGAAAATATCGACACATTTCTGGCTGAACTTCAAAATTAATTCGGCAGAACTTTAAAATAATTTAGCCAAATTGTTTTTTCATTTATTTTAAAGAGCGATGATGACAAACACAAGTTCGACTAAATGTAATTTTAATTTGGTCGAACAATTTTAACCTGCAACTCTGCAACAACTCAGCTGTAGTCATGCTTTTCCAATTTTGGAATGATTAAACTCCATGAAATATGATGAATTTGTTGTCAGAACAAAAACCAAAATTTGCAAAATTCAATCTACTTTGACTAGATATAGATTTTATCGAATTTCATAGAAATTTTCTAATTTTAATTAATTTTTTAAAAGTTTGTGTTCGAAAAATTTCTTAATGTCATTATGATTCAGTGAAATCAAAATTTGTATCTTCCAAAATACACTATAAAACAATATGAAAACATTAGGGTTCATTACATTGGTTCGTCTTTTGTAATGGGTAGTTTTCTGATTTTTAGTTACAACTAGTATGCTGAGAAATTGGGCGCTTAGCTAAATATCTTCAAAATCTATTGTTTTTTCATATTGGGTCAATTCAAAAAATTCTAGTAATTATGGTGTGCATTAGTTGTTTTTGTAAATATAATGAAATCGAAGTAGAGTCCGTCTGGATTGTCGTAACGCATTTTGTTTCTCAAAAACACCAAGTTAATAAAAAATCCACAAGTGCTAAAAAACATGGCATGTTATGATTCCCTTGATTTTTAAAGAACCAACAGTCAGACAATTGCTAAGTTTACATATCAAATGTTAAAAACATAAATCCAAAAAATAAGTAATAAAAATATAATAAAATTTTTGACAAGCTTCCCCTTTATGCTAACATGAAATTCTACATAGAAAAATTGATTTGGCTTGCCAAAAGTTGAAGAACTTATTAAAATGATATTCTTTTTCTCAAAAAGGGGGAAAAAGTGTAACCCAACTTCACATTTTCACTCGTAGGTTGTACGAAATGGGTATTATATTTGGACATGGCTTCAAGGGGAGATGACGTTACACTGTACCATTGATTTCAAAGGTCGATATGAATTGTTAGGGGTAGTGCCCCAAACGTTGTGACTTGACAACATCCAAGGGGATCTATCACTGAAGAACATATGTAGGTCTCATAATTTCGAGGTGAGGGGGCCTTTAAAGTAGAATAGTTTGAAAAATGTAAAGGGGAGTCTTGATATTTATTAGAGCCATCAACGTTACAACAATGTTTTCCAATGTTTCTATCAATGACAAATGTGGAGATTGATGGGCCAAATATTGTCATTGATGTCAAAATTTGTGGTTCAATGGAACCTACCAATAAAATTCAAGTTGAGGAGAAGTCCTCTCATCGCTGCAACTTTTAGGAGAGACCCATCATAGTAACAAGATGAGTGAGAAAGCCAAAAATATTATAACTATGATTGTTGGGTGGTCTAGTATTTGAAGGAACTTTTATCTTAGGGGTTCTACTCATTTTCCTTTACAACGTGTTCAGATGGATAAACCTTGGAAATACATCTCCAATGGTATAAGGCTACATAAAAAACTCCAAAGGATGATGGAGTTATGACGAGTTAAATATTTTAACAGTGTTCGAGGCCTCAAGGTTCTTCATAGACCTTGTGTTTTACATGAAATTTCTTTGTTAAATAACTTTCAGAGTTAGGATGTTTTATGAATAAGTTAGGAGGTAGTTTTACTGAGGATATTTGGTGCATTTGCTAGTTATAGGTCATTTATAGGTTATAAACGTCTTTAGAGTTTTACTTCTAATTGAATATTCAACTGAACATATTGATTCTCTTATATATAACTATTTTTCCCTCCACCCACTTTTCATAACTTCCATAATTATTAGGTAAGGACCTGCAACTTTGATGTTGCTTTGCTTGTTTAGTAAAATATTTTTGAGACTTTAATTTATTGAAAGTTGTAGAATTTACAATTTATAAAGTTTCAAGGCCTAATTTTTAAAAGCCTAATTCTTTAAAGGGTGCTAGCTCAATGGAAGAGCACCTGCTTTACAAGCAGGAGGTCGGTGGTTCGATTCCATCGGGCCCTGACATCCATATGGAATGGCGATGATCAATTTTTGGCGATCGAGGCTCTTTTGACCATTACTAATGAGCTTTAGTGACATTTTTCAACCCTCACCAAAAATATGAAATGGTGAAGGTCAATGAACACCACCAGATATACACATCAATAGTGACGTCCCTCAAAGGTTCGTAACCATAAACCATTGTTGATATGAAATGGTGACGGTCACTGTCTGTCATTATAATCATTATTCATGACAAACCTTGAATGTCACCACAAAATTATACTTTTGGCAATGCGACCTTCGGTGACGGTCAATAAACGTCACCATATATATACACGAATAGTGATGACCATGAAAGGTCCATCACAATTAATCTTTGTTGTTCATATGAAATGGTGACAATTATTATCCATCATTATAATCAATATTTGTGAGGGACCTTGAATGTCACCATAACACCTATACTTTTGGTGACGCTACCTTTGGTGATGTTCAGTTTTTGGTGACCGAGGCTATGGTCTATCACCATTGCTCATATGAAATGGTGACGGTCACTATTCATCATTATAAATCATTATTGGTGATGGACTTTGAATGTCACTACAACACCTATACCTTTGGTGATGCCACTTTTGGTGACGGAGGCTATGGTCCATCACCATTACCCATATGAAATGGTGACGGTCACTATCCACTATTATAAATAATTATTGGTGATAAACTTTGAATGTCA
Source organism: Pinus taeda (assembly GCA_000404065.3). Lineage (NCBI taxonomy): Eukaryota > Viridiplantae > Streptophyta > Pinopsida > Pinales > Pinaceae > Pinus > Pinus taeda. Next base: position 144,303 of record APFE030036791.1, on the reverse strand, counting down.
CTACAACACCTATACTTTTGCTGATGCCACCTTTGGTGACGTTCAATTTTTAGTGACAAAGTCTCTTTCGACCGTCACAAATGAGCTTATGGTGACATTTTTCACCCCTCACCAATGTCCTTTTTTCTTGTAGTGAATGGACACAATGTCTTAACTTGGGAAACCCTTAAATGAAAACCAAACTAGAAGATGAGGCTACTATGTTCTCTACTTTCTAGTATGGAAACGTGTAAATACAAAGAAAGATACACTGTCTATGGAGTTACCTAAGCCGTATGTTTTATGAGGTTGTTATAGAATCCTAACCGCATTTTTTATATCTCTAAATTCTCACTCTTAGTTGCTCTGCTCATGTATGAAACAAATAGAAAAATATAGAATGCAACCCTTTCTTCTCCTACTTTCATGCTACATTGTGTGATAGCCATATAGGGGTAAGAGTTTGACCTCTTCAACCCTTAAATAGTGTTAACATTTTAGATCTTACTGAACCGTATTGATATCCCACATGTAGGTAACACCATATAAATGACTATGGGTACTAATATCAAATCCTCTCTTATCATGGAGGTCAACATGATAGGTTATCATGTGGAAGGAATAACCTTTGCATACGAGCTTTCATTGATGTGATTCTTGCACCAATGGAAAGGTATTTCAGGGTTGATTAGTATCAGAGGATATTGGCGTAAGTGGTAAATTTTTTCACCCCTAAAAATGTTATTTGATGCCTCACAATGGCTCTAGAAGGTTTCAAACCATAATTTTTCAATTTGGGACGTATCATGAAAATGATCCTAAAAGCTAATCCTTGTAAGTTCTTCCTCTCTAAATACATTGAGGTGGATGATAAATAATGTAGTGATGGAATCCATATTAGTTTCTTAAATGGAGTTCAATCAATAGGAGGGGTAGATGAAATGACTTCTCGAGGTAGGCTAAAATGGGTCATCATTTTTCCAACCAACTATGATAAACAACTCAACCATATTTTGAGCTCCAAGTGCTTCTTGCACTAACACCCCATGAATTCTTCAACCTCTTTTTTCCATTCCTAATTTTTCAACATGTGCTTCACTATATCCATTACATAATGACGCCTAGTGCAATGCTTATCTTGAAAATGTTTTTTGAACTATTCCTTCCACTTATCGCGACAAATGGTAAGATTCATGGCAATACATTGTGCCTTTATTATCTCCTTTGAACATCACTTCACTATCAAGTAAACACCAAACCACGATAATTTATACATCACTTGCACTAGAGGCTAAAGTTTGGAACAAACATAAATATCCTAGACATAACCCCAACTCTAGCTAAAGAATCACAGGCCCATGTCATTTACTATTGAATAAGAAACTTGAAGTTAGAAGATTGTTAATAATATAATTTTCATGCTAATTCCAAATCAAATAAACCCATATGCATTGCCCATTATGCCAATTCCTCTATCATAACATTCTTAATCATATAAATGAGGGATCTGAAGAAAATAAAAATTACTAATATATTAAATTACTATGAAATAAACTCTACATAACCTAAAAAAATATTCAAATGAGGAGAAAATTAAACAGATAACTCAATTTATTCTCCAAATACGCCTTTGCACCATGTATCATAGGGATATCCAAACCCCATTGGTTTCCCACATACCCATATGCACCTCAACCTAATTCCTCTAATAAATTACTTATTCACTTACGTACTAATTTTGTTATAACAGAATATATAAAATGCAATCTTTTAAAATTCTTAGACCTCAGTAAAAACCAAATCCTTAAATTTTTGGCTTGTTAGACAACGCCCTTTCAAACCTTTATTGGCTAATTAAAACCCATACTCTCTATCGACATTCAAAACCTTTTTTTAGTCTTTTAAGATAGAAAATAAGCCCACCTATCACGCGTTATCGTAGCCCTTATGCGAAAAGGATACAGGAGACTGGAAATTATTCAGAACTTGATTTACACCAACTCATAAGTTCCAGCGCGACGTTGAATGAACTCTACCGCCTCCAATAGTGAGAGTGATGCCCTCTTATTATTTGAACGAACTCTACCGCCTCCAATAGTGATGGTGATGCCGTCTTATTATTTGATGATTAAAAATCTAAAAAAGTTGGAAACGCGGTATACAAGTGCGGTTGTTCGAGTATCTTATACGCCTCAATTTTTATCCAACCATGTGGAAGCATAGTCAGAGGAAGAGAAACCTGGACTTGGCTAAGCGCTTACCGTTCGATGAATGCCCCTCGACTTTTCCATATGGCCTCCACACCCTTATATATATCACAATAACGAACCCTGGAGTCTCATAACAGATCAATAGTGGCTATTCTTCTTTAGTTATTTCATCTGTTCATTATCTTGTTGTTCGTTATCATACATAGTGTTCATTATTATATTGCGATTATGGCCGCTGTAAATGCATCACTCATGGCGATGAATGGGGCATCGCTCCTGCATCGGAGGCTAGCTGAGAGGTCAACAACCAGCAGGCAGCTTCGAGTAAAATGCATGGCAGAGGTTAGTAATTCTGTCGCTGTTTCCGTATCTACGAATAGAAGGTTTTATGCTATTCTATATATAACTTAATTTGGCTTATGTGGATCCACAGCCGGAGGAGTCATGGAATCGAAGGCGTCATCGCAATCGAAGGAGTTATGGCAATCAGCTTCTACCCCTCCTGATACGGTAAGCGATTATGCAAGCGCCAACTTTTGCATTAACATGCACTGCTCTGCCGATGCACTGAAATAAATTGAATTGACATAAATAATAATGCAGGTGAGCACAAACTTTAAGGACGTGTTTGGTTTCAGTGGGCCAGCCCCAGAAACCATAAATGGGAGACTGGCCATGCTCGGATTCGTCTCAGCTGTCGGGGTGGAGATAGCCAGCGTGAGAGACCTCATCTCCCGACTGGCCAGCGGAGGAGTTCCATTGTTTATTGGAAGTTCCCTTCTCTTCACGCTTGCTTCTGTGATACCCATGTTCAAGGGAGTGTCCAAAGAGAGCAAATCACAGGAAATAATGTCTTCTGAGGCAGAGATGTTGAATGGGCGTTTTGCCATGCTTGGCCTCGTTGCGCTGGCCTTGACTGAATACCTCAAGGGAGGTCCTCTAATCTCATGATCATCATCAGCTCTGTTCCAAACTTCATACCCCTATTAGTGTAGGATGTAATCCAACCCAACTTGTATTCACTCTGTTATCACGAGATGGCACTGTAACAAATTGTTTTCGCAGTTTATGCTATATTTGACATGTTGATTTACAATTCGTGTCATTTTGATTAGAGTATTTGTAGAATCGACCATATAAATATATTTATGATTACATCTTTGGCAGGAACTCTGATTATAATTTGGCAGGCTAATATTGATTGGATCTTAATTGACAGTAGGTAAAGCTAACTTTGAAGAATAAAAACAAGTATAAGATAGGTAACAAAATATAAAGTAAAGTTGTCTAACAGTTTTTTCCAATTCTTTTTAATTTTGTCTCAAATTTGTAAGAGATTTTTAAGAATCATAAGTTTAGGTTGTTTAATTTGTGAAGTTGTTTAGATTGGAAATTGTAATCCAACCCAACTTGTATTGACTTTGCTATCAGTAAATGACATTATAACAAATTGTTTTGAGAGTTCATGCTATATTTCACAGGGTCATCCACAATCGATGTCATTTTGATTAGAATATCTACAGAATTAACCATATAAATATATTTCTGAGTACATCTTTGGTAGGAACTCTTATTACAATTTGGCATGAACTCTTGAATGAATCTTAATTGAAAACAACCATGCCACTGAAACCGACCACACCAAGTTGCTAACCCATTGATCTAACTTTGAAAGATAAAAACAAGCATAAAGATCTCTAACAAAAAAAAGTTTATTCATGATATAGTTGTAAATTTCTAAACTCCATACTAATTAAATACTAGTGATTATTCAAAAGATGCAACAAGACAAATTTTCTAAATTGGAAAAATTGTATGAGGAACTCATTAGTACATATGTATGGTATATACTATATGTATTGACATATTTAAATTTAAACAGATAATATAAAAAATGATATTTTAGTTTTATCAATCATTATTATATAGTAAGTTTTACATATTTATATATATATATAATCATTTAATGGTTTTTGGCCGTGGCTGACATCTCTCCACAGTTGGATCTAGGAGGTATGGAAGCCTCTAATTCCTCATGCAATTAATATATACCCATGTGCTAGGTGTTTCTTTATAGTAGACTTTGAAAACCCTCAAAAAACACAATGTATTCTAGATTTCGGCACTTGGTTTTCGGAAAAATGATGGCTATTCATGAGGCCATGGAACCCATCTTTAGTTCCCTCAACAATAGTCATAACCTGAGCACCAGTTTGGGTGACATTGTCAAACATACCCTTGCATCTCTCGAATTTCTCTTCGCTAAAAGCCGTTGGGAAATTTTATTGCACGTGCCGAGAAACAGAGGAATATGCCAGAACCACCTATGCATGCATCTGTGTGAAATGGACTTCAACTCTGGATTCCAAGCCGAAATACACCTAACAAGTAAAGACTATGTGTGGAATCAGAAACTCGATTATGAAAGTGTCCTCTTTAGATGTCGATCCTCTTTTGGGACTGGCCACCTAGCCAAAAATTGCCCAAAAGCCTCCGAAAAAAATTGTGCTAGAAAAAATCACCAAAGATCGACATGGTGGAAAGGAGCACAAAAAGAACAATACACTATTATCAAAGAAGAACACTCTCGAGAAAGCTCTGAATCACAAGAAATTGCGCAAGAAAGAAACAACTCTCACAGGAAAAGCCCTGCCCAACAGCAAAAAAGTTGAATGACAACCCCTCAAGCATCAACAATTATGAAGATTCGAATACGGCAAAAAATAAATCTTCATTTAGCATCAAAGCAGATCTCCTAAACCAAACTTCTTCTATGACTAGCTTCAAAAGGACGAACACAATAGATCGAGAAGCTAAGACACCAATGTCCGAAGAACCAAAAGAGATGAAGGAGATGTAAGATAAAGAAAGTTGGAAAACTGTAGAGAAAAAAAAAAGCTACAATCTTGCTAAGAAAGACAAGGAGCCAAAGAATTAGAAACTAAGAAAATTATAGGTCTGATAGACCAATTTGGTCTCATTGGACATTAACCATAATCATTATCATCATCATCATATAAATATAGATATATTATTTTTACAATTTAAATATATATATATATTATTTCTATAACTTAAACTAAGAACATTAATTTGATATACTTCTAACAAAATACAAAAATATAGAATAACCAATGTTCAAAACCACCATTTAAACTCAATTAAAATGAATGGATTATAAAATCTAATGTTTAAATTATATTATTAATTAATAATATTTTTTCTAAAAGAATAATTAAAATCTATGTACATAGTATTTTAATATATATAAAAATGATAAGTTGTGATTTTTAATGTCATATATAATCCCAATTAAAAAGCATATTTGATACACCGCTTTGAAAATGCCCCTACCAAAAATTAACTTTTTAACGAGAATAGAATAATACACATAGAACAAAATGAGATGTGCTTAAAATCATGGACCTGAACAAATGTACTTCTATTAGTTAAGGGTAATAACTCGTTGATTTAGTGTCTATAGTTGCCAATGTCAAATGGTTATGCATTTGTGTAAAAAAAAAATCAGTTTGTTAGGAGTTGTTGTAGTGCTGGAAAATAGTAAGTCGTACAGATTTAGGTGGCCACACAATTTAGTTATGGGCCTCTTTTATGGTTATTTTTATCCCTATAATCCATGGCTACGTTAGGGAGTGCATTGTATCTTGAGAATGATTGAGTGAGAAAATGTCATTTTATGTAAATATGAATTTATAATTTAGCCGGAGTATCTAAATCTTATATTATAATAAATTAAATAATAATAATTATTCACATAACAAAACTTTTTGGCGAACCCTTTTCTAACGAACAAGCGTGTTGCATCATGAGGACCCATATGAAGAGGGAGCATCAAAATCTTATATTATAAATAAATTAAATAATAATAATTATTGCATAAGAGAAATTTTTTGGCTGACCCTTTTTCTAACCAGCAAGTGTGGTTCATCATAAGGACCCATATGAAGAGGGAGACCATGGCAAAGGCTTGAAAAGAGAATATTAAAAAAAAATATTATTAAGTAATTTCTATATTAAACTACGAAGTTTTAAAAAATAATATTTAAATAATGATATTAGTTTATTAATTTATTAAAGAATATTAATAAGTATATAATATTTAAATTAATTTATTAAAAGAAAAACAAAGTCAAACTCTAAAGGGAGGGAAGTCAAAAATTATAAAAACGAGTCAAAACACTAATTGAAACAAGATCATTTCATAAATTAATTAATTAATGCATAAAAATAAACTAAATTAAAAAATAATAATGGAAAAGTAAATAAATAATAAATATATATATATATATATATATATATATATATATATATATATATCCAAAAAAAAGTAATCAATAAATAAAACAGGGACAACAATAAAATATGGGGTTGAGACCCATTAAACAAATAGCAAAAATACTAAAAGGAGATAAGAATGAATATGCTGATAAAATACATAAAAAAACATGAAAGATCAAGAAAATAAACTCTAATGAAGAATAAATCAACAAAAAATACTATACAAAGGACACCAATACCTACATAGATAAATAAATAAACAAACAAAAATCCAAAAAAAAACTTTAAAAACTAGGAGGACACGACATAGACCCAACTTCTAGGAATATTCCAACCATCATCGTTTTTCAAATTATTGCGTCTTTTTTCAATTTTTAGGGTGTCCCTCAATTATTAATATTCCAACTTGCATCTCTATTCAAATTATTGGGTCCTTTTTCAATTTCTAGGGCCTCCCTCAATTTATGATGATGGAAATGACTAACCCTAGCAACAACTTGGGCCTCCTCAATGCAAACCTGATGCTTAGATTTCGTTGCATGCTCTGCCAAAGAAGAAGAGTGGTTCCTGCGATGCTTGATGTTAGCAACATGTTCATGAATCCTTTGACTAATCAATCGACCAATCTCAACAATGTAGGGAGTCCCACAAGAGCATGGAATAACGTAAAAGCCTTTCATATTATTGGTGTCCACTACGTCTTTTACAGATTTAAGGGAGCTCTGAATGGTATTTAAAGGCCTAAAGGTTCAAGCCACCTTATGCTTCCTTAGGATCTTCACAATCTTGTGAGTGGTCCCTTGGATAAAAGGAAGATGAAGACCAAAAAATCGATCCCTGGTATCATTCTTAGCATTAGGGCCTTTTTCACCTCTAAGGAAGCCTTAATACATTGGAGTCTACTATACCAATTATTAGAGAAAACACTTAGGAGATGTGCTTTCTCTTCATTGATATGGTTTTCATATGAAACTCTTAAAGCTCTATTCGCTAAGGTGTTGAGAACACCAAGCTTTTGAGCTTAGAAATGATGAGAATTAGCATGCAGATATTGTTCTGTATGTGTTTTCTTATGAAATACTGATGATAAAAAGAGCCATGATCATTCATTGAGAGGAGGATGTCATGGAAGGGTAGAGTACCATTACATTCAAATTCCATGGTGAACTTTACAGAACTAGATTGACTACTAAGATGGAGGAAAAACAGTTCTAACTTTCTTTACCATGGGACTAGATGACACAAGTTCCATCCACAAACCTCTTCCACCTCTTATGCGGAAGACGAGAAGAAGCTAAGTCCTTTGATTCAAAATCCTCCATGAATATATTTTAAATGGAGTTAAAAGGAATAACTAGTGATGATAAATGAAGGATACAAAAAGGTATCAGGTACCCAAAATTATTCTCTTGACATTTTGATTCATGTCACATTTTTGGACATAAATCCATTAACCTTATAAGTGTGAAAGTTGAAATAGATGAAAATTTCATATCTAGATACTATCAAAATACTATGTCTATAAATTCATTTGATGGCCATGAAAAATCCTCTCCCCCTCCCCCCCTTTTTGAATGAAATTGATTTTTTTTAAATGTAATAACTTTGTACACAAGGAAAATGAATGAAAAATATTTTTTTCTTGTCAAACGAGACAACAAATATGTGAATAATCAGTAGAGACATGAAGAGGTGGAAACATAAGATTCAGAAAGTTGAGGAGTATGGAATATGATTTATGTGCACATGAACAGAAAGGAAAATGGTATTTTTATAGTGGTTTCTGTAACCATATGATTGGATACAAGAGTAAATTCTCATTTCTAAAATGGAAAAGCAAAGGCAATCTCACATTCAAAAATAATGCTCTAGCACAAATTAAAGGAAAGGGAATAGTTAGTCTAGATGAAAATACCAAGAAAAAAATGTCCTATATCTGGATGGTCTCAAGCACAACCTACTATTTGTAAGTAAAATATGTGAAAATGGATATGATGTGATTTTTCACTCAAAGGACTATCAGATATAAAAATATGAGAATGAAAATTTGGTAGGAAAGGAAATAAAAAATGACAACAATGTGTATGTGTTTGATGATTCCATAGTGAATTTCTACTTAAGAAAAACATATCAAACATGCTTGTGGCACAAAATGTTCGGGCACGTAAATTTCCACAGTTTAGTGAAAATTAGTAATTTAAGGGTAGCCAAAGGCTTACCAAGACTATTAAAGCCCCATAGTCCAATTTGCAAGTCTTCTTAATTTGGAAAATAGATAAGGACACAATTCGAGATAAAGGAGTTGCCATCTTCTAAACCTTTGGAGTTGGCTGACATGAATATGTATGGAGCAAGAAGAACAAATAGTACAAGAGGAGAAAGATGCTTTCTTTTATTTACTAATGATTTTACTAGGGTTACTTGGATAATGTTGCTAAAGAAAAGTTAGCAGCCCTGAGTAAGTTGAAAATATTTAAGGCTCGGGTTGAGAGTGAGAAGGAAATCAAGATTAAATTCTTCATATATGAAAGAGGAGGAGAATTCATATTGAAAGAGTCTAAACATTTCTGTGAAAAAAATAGCATAAATAGGCAGTACTCAGTAGTTGGAACACCAAAATAGAATGGGATAGTTTAAAGGAAAAAAAACCATTCAAGAGATGACAGAGTGATGATAGAGGAAGGAAATGTTTCACACATATTCTAGCGAGAAGAAACTGAAGAAAATTTTTACTTAGAAAAAAGAACATAACTCGGGTATAACAATGACAAAACCCCTCATGCATTGTTGAAAGGAATACCAACATATGTAAAACATTTCAAGGTATTTAAGAGTAAATATTATATTAAGGGAAATGATAAATACCTTGGAAATTTTGACTGTAGATAATATGAGGGTATATTACTTACATATTCAATCAACAACAAAGGCTACAAGTGATTCAACAAGAGGACAAAAAGGGTTGAAGATTACATAAATCTCATAGTTGATAAATGCTACCTCATCTGATGAAGTCTAAAGCAAATGGTAAGTCAAATGATGAGGATGATTCTTCACTCAGATATGTAGATCAAGAAGAAGAGGAAGTTGTAGAATATGATGAGGAAGAGGATCCAACACAAAGGAACAAGTCCCTATCCAAATATTTGCAAAAATAAAACCCAAAAAGTAAAATACATTGTGATCAAAGGTTGAGTCTCCAGACTAGAAGGAAATTCATTGGTAGTTTCAGTCATGAAAATATTACCTTTCTCTCACAAATCGAGCCCAAAACGCTTAGTCACACTAGTGAAGACAAGTTTTGGGTGAAATAATTGAATGAAGAATTGGAACAAATTGAGAAAAAATGAAACTTGGGAGCATGTCCCACGACACGAGGGTAAAACGGTTATTGGAACCAAATGTGTTTTCAAGAGTAAGCTAAATGAGAAAGGAGACATTTTAAGAAACAAAGAAAGATTGGTCAGCAAGGATTATGCACAAATAGAAGGAATATACTTTGAAGAAACATTTTCACCAATAGAAAATGTTTCTAGCATTTTTTATTTATAAGAACATCAAAGTATATCAAATAGACATGAAATGGAGACTTAGATGAAGAAGTGTATATAGAATTGTGAGAAGTCATTTTGGTCCAAGAGAATGATGAATATGTCTACAGATTGAAAAAGGTTTTGTATGGGATGAAACAAGCTCCAAGATCATGGCATACCATATAAAACAAATATACCCAACTATAAGGTTTTAAAAGAGGGACTATTGATATCAATATTTACATTAAATTTGAAGATGATGAGTTGCTAATTATTGTGGTGTATGTAAATGATATTATATTTGGAAATGATTTGGAACAAATGTGATAATAGTTTATTGAGGTAATGCAAAAGGAATTTGAAATGTCAGTGATAGAGAGTTTTCCTTCTCATTGGATTGAAAATTACCCAATCTAAAAAGGGTATATTTATCTCTTAATCTAATTATCTAAATGAAACATTGAAGAAATTTGGGATGAAAGAATAGAAGCCAGTTTGTACCCCCGTGTTGACTAGATGTAAACTAAGTAAAGAGGATGAATCTCTCTTATGAATCGAAAATATTACATATCAATGATTGGAAGCTTGATGTACCTAACTATTTCATACCCAGCCACAATGTAAGCAATGGACTAGGTATTTATATTTCAAGCAAGTCCCTAAGAAATTTGGGTCAATGCAATGAAGAGAATTTTCAAATATTTCCAAGGCACAATAGACTATGGCTTGTGGTATTCTAGAGGTAAATAATTCAATTTGAAATCTTATGTTGATGTTGATTGGGTTGGTAGCATTGATGACATGAAAAGTACCTCTAGAGAAGCATTTTTCTTAGGGAACTTTCTTATATCGCAGGTGAGAAAAAAGAAGGATTCAATCTCTCTATCCACAATAGAAGTTGAAGACATAATTGTCGCCACTTACTGCAATGAAATTCTCTAGATGAATTACGCCCTCAAATACATCAAGGTTGACTTAAATGCACCTATCCCAATCTTGTGTGCTAACACTAGTTCTGTCAACATCTCCAAGAATAATCTTATGCATTCAAAGAAAAAACACATTTTGATCAAATATCATTTATTGATGGAATCGGTTGCTTTTAAGATTGTTTATCTTCACTATGTGGCCACTAGTGAGTAGCTTATAGTCATATTTACAAAGCCATTGTAGAAACCATTTGAATATCTCAAGAAAAAAGTTGAAGTATTATCTCTAACAGAAAATTGACTCAAATCAAGAAATGTTCCATACCTACTTACATAGTGAGTAATGGGTGAAAATGTGAAGTTGGGTTACAATTTTGTGAGAAACACCTTCGAAAAATTCCTAACCTCATTTTTTTGACCGAACAAAATATTTTTTTCGGCACAATTCCTATATTTCTTCGACTAAACTGTTCTACAAATGTTTGGTTGAACTTTTGGCTATTTGGACTAATTTCGATCGTTAAACGGAGTTTTCACCGAGGTTGAAAAAGTCCTAAAAAATAGGTCGGTGTAATAAACAATTCGGCTGAAAATATTGTTCATCCAAACTAGGATTTTCAGCCTAAAAAATGTTTATATATATGTCAGGCCATATGATGTTGCAAAATTTTTTGCTTAGTTAATTTGTATCTTGTTTTAATGTCTAGCACTAGTGTGTTATGTTGTGTGGTCTATTATCGAGAGTTGTTGTGTTGTGTGGTTTTTTGCCGAGCGTTGTTGTGTGGTCTATTGTCAAGCGCTCAAACGAACCAGGTGATTGACACAATTTCTTTATGAATTTTTTAATTTAGTGAAATATTTTTTATGATATTTGTGTGATGTTTTTTGTTTTTTCATTGAAACCTGGAAAATTTCTCAGCCTAGTCATCCATCGTCGTCATTGCAATATTTCTCTCCTCATCCACACTCATCGCTCAAATCTCCTTGTCACTTGGAGCTCCTTTTCTGGACCTGGTAAGTCGTTATCACCAACAAATTCTTTTAGTGGAGAATAAGCTACTTGTATCTAGTAGGTAATGAGGCCAAGCAGTAGAGGTTGCTTCCATGACCACCATCATTGGCTCTATTCATATCTCCTATTTTTCTTTTCTTTTATAACATTTTTCTTATGGAAATGGAATATTGTATTTTTCCTTTGTTTTAATGATAATGGACATCCCCTGTTCCTCTCATATATACCTTTGAAAAAATAACAATATAAAACAAAATTCTTGGTGTTTGCGAGAAAAGAACTGCAAATTTAATCAATCTCAAATTCTTCTCCTCTACGAAGCATATGCACCCAACCTTTTTCTAGAATCATAGGAAATCATTCATTTTTTAGGTTGGGCCTTCTCATTATAACATCTCCACTTCTCATGGATCTAACCCAAAATACATCAACAAACAATATATGCAAGCATATAATGTTTTCATTCTCCATATAGTAGTAAGAAAAGTGTCTTGTGCTTTTCTATTTTTGAAGATAAAGATCTACCATAATGTAATCTTAATCTGATCTAAGTGACGAGGGAAACTTGAAACCCATGTCCATTTCTATACAGGTAATGTGCAATCTTATGTAGAAGTGTGATGAGTACATGTAACTAATTATGGAAACATCGTATATAACTAGTGTTACAACAAAACCAATAAACTTAATCATAGAGAAAAAATAGAACCATTACCACTGTTACTTGGAGTCGGTAAATAACTCATATTACACAAACGTATAAGCTTAGTTATGATATATGTCCCATGTATTGAACATGGGAAGACTGGTGATTAGTGTACATAATATATTTGGGTTAGTAAGTTGTATGTAAGTTGTGTTTTCTTAGAGTTACAAGCTTAGATCGTCATAATAAGAACAATAGATTTATGTAGAAGCTCGTAATACACTTGTTAGCTCTGGTGGGTGTAGTATAGGGCTTATAAATGTACCAACATTTAACTTGTCAATCCGGAAAGTTCATGAAATTTGGGACACAACATTGGAAATGCCAAATAAATTCTCTAGCAACCTACAAAACAAATGCTAGGCTATCTTGCATATTAATATTATCAATGAATGAAATCCTGCACTAAAGAGAATTCAAGAAAACACCAATCCAAACAAATAAATCGTCTGGGAAATAAAAGGCAAATAACAATGCGAAAGGAAATTCTAATTACAAGCAAACAGAAGAGAAATCTGAACTAGAAATAAAGTAGTGCCGACATAATAACAAAAAGACTGTAAATGCTGGAAGTAATTCAAAACCATTCAGCTTGCACTAGTTCTAGCTGCACTAATTCTTCCTGTACTAATTTGTTGTAAAGTTAACATGAAAGCATAAAAAACATAACAAGGAAATTTACTGTGTAAATGAACTCATGAAAGAAGTTAGATTAATATTAATGTCTCGCCTTCCTTTTCCTAAAAATAAATCTTCTAAATTTGTCCAAAATTGAAAGGAAACTATAATGGTAATTTAACATCAATATCAACACAGTGTAGTTTCCTTATTTATAAATGTCGGTTCTGCAAGCATAAAAAGCGCATATTTAGATAATATATGTGATTGCCGCTTCCTGTGGATGCACGGGTTCTGTAAATTCACATAAATAAATACATTAAGACCTTAGAACCATAAACATTTAATTGATCTCATATTATGAAATATAAATTAATAAATCTCTATTAATTTACAAAGATTGAGATACATGTTGTAGCTCATAAAGGCAGAGCTTATCTGGATGCAAATTGATAAAATGAAATCTCCAAGCACAACCCTTGATGAAGCAAGTGAAATAGGAACAATTTGCAGCAAAGCAAATTAACTTTGAAAATAGAGAATAAAAGGTTGCAGCAAATCGAATGAATTCTAGAACTCGAATTTGAAGGCAGAAAGAAACTGTAAATAAATAAATAAATAAAATTCACACAGAAAATAAGAATTGAAATTCTATCTAGCTTAAAATATGAGAGTAGTGTCCAGTTAATTTGGAGGCCAACCCAACCACCTCACACCCTCTTTGAGTGCCTGGTTCACAAAGAAATCAAAATCATTAGATTCAGAAAATAAGTAGACAGTTCATGGATAAAAATTACTTAATTAATTCCAAAAAACAATCTTGACATCAAGCAGACACTGCTTAGCCCCAGAAAGACAAGAGGAGTGATCCACCAATTATGAACTATGTGAGGCTACATTGGGAGAGTACCTCTACCCTTTTGTACCTTCCTTTCTTGCCCACTGTCCCTGGTTGGATCACTGTCTAATTAATTAACTAATTGACTCACTCCTAGTTTCGCGAACTTATATAGGCATCGATTTACAAATTGGGGATTTTGAATAGCCAATTAAAATAAAGGAGGGAATATTATTAGTTTTGACAATCTGCTGAATTAAGAATTCGTTTGAACTGATTTTTGGAAGAGGGAGCCATTCTGGTGAATCTCTCCTCTTTTCCTGGAGTAGCTTTTGCTGGAAGGTGCGACTTGACTGATTGATTTTCTCCTTGTGTGATCTACTCACATGTTGGCATCGATGCATATCTCCTTCGATCAGATTCGTATTGACTCGGACTTATCGAGCACCAGATCTCCATATCACTGTTATCTGATGATGCGTAAAATGCGGTTTGTCCCAATACTAAAGTCTGTCACTTATGAGTATGCTCTAAATGTCAAACCTGCCATCGTTGCGAATAATATGCTTATTACTGCCAACAATCCCACAACTCTCATATTTTCCTTTTTATCCTTATAGAAAACTAGGAACAAAAACCCGCTTTGTTAACTGTAACTAAAGAATGTTGTTTGGATGAATAGGCTTGTCGCATAACACCCACAAGGTGCAGTTGAGCAGAGCCAAATGGTGCTCCTTGAATATAACTCTTAGGCTCGACATAACTCTCATGGAATTGAACCTTTGATGTAACTTCGCCCCACATGTTGGAGCCCACACTTTCTTCTCAAATAATCACTCAATAATTCGTGCAACGTGGATAGCTGTTTGATTCCTAGGACGCTTTGATCGATATAAGCATACCCACTTTTGACACCAACGGAGAAAAATTCATTGTGTCTGTAAATTCTACTATTATATTGGGGATATCCTGGGGTAATTTTCCAAACAAATCCTCTATCTTCTGTTCGAGTGAAGCTCAGTATTTATCATCATATTTATCATTGATCTATTAATATTTCATTGTATTTGGTTTTGGCCTAGCCTTGTCAATTACTACTGTAGTGTTAAAGCACAATTCGATCTCCTTGAATGGAAGGTTCGACTACAGGCATAGATAATGTGAGTTTAGACTAGGAATCCTTCGAATGGTGAAGAAATCCCAATGCATGGTGCAGGTATGTAAGTGAAACAGTGCAGGTATGTGAATGCACTAGTGCAAGCATGTCCCAAAGTATAATAAAATCATTTTTAATCCTGCAACATACAAGCCTTAATTAAACTCTGATTAATGCTATTTTAATCCTACTAAAACAAAGAAGTAGCAAATACTCCTATAAAATAATCATTTAGTCAATTGACAATATTAGAGAAATGAACAAAAATAAGACAAAACCAAGACCCAACAGGCTCTACCAGGATTTTAAATTCTAATCCATGTCCATATTTTTCCTTTTCCATTTGGTGAGAAAGCTTCAGTAGCTGGCTCCGTCCTTTACTCAAATCTGGGAAAATTGAATCTACACTTATTTTGAGTTCTCTTGAAGTGAGAAATCTATGTTTACAAAAAATAGAAAAGAAATCTCAAGATGTCTTTAAAACTTATAAGCACTGAAATTATAATACAAATCTAGATAACAATCAAATTTAGCTATAACTATTTGAATTTCCTTTGAAGGGCTTCATGGGTGACATAAATATCTAGCACCTCAATCCTACCTACACATTTTCAAGTGTGTCATATAGGGCCTTCCTATTTATCCTGAAGAGTAACTGCAATACAATCATTGAGATATTATTATTACCGATAGACCTTAAGTTCAATTGATCATTTGACATACAGAATATGGTCCGATATAAAAATTTATGTTGATCATAATAAAAAAATTGGTCATTGATTATTGGTATTTGCCTACTGATTTTTCCTTCTGTCTGGATGCCATACTACTATTGCTCATATCCTCTTTTATTGAATGAACAATCTGTTCATCTGGCTAAACTAGTATGTACGCTTAGGGGCTTCTCCATGCACGATTTCTTTAGATGAAAAATCACAAATAAACCATAAAATACAGTCTCAATCTTACCGAAAAATCCCTCCCAATATTACCTTAGAAAATTCTAATTGCAGGTTTATTTTTCATTCTGAAACTACTAAAATTTTGTGTTCATTTAATAAAAAATAACACATTAATTAATTGAAAAGATTCAAATAGGAATGAAAATTACTGAATGGACGGACTTGATGCTTGAGAAACCACCCTACCAAGGCTAAACAAAATGTCTCTCAGTTTCTAATGTGTAGGTTAAAACATTCCACAAAATAATTTCCACGATGTGATAAGAAGAATAGAGTTTTATCTCCGTCCTCCTAAGAAATAAAATCACTAGATTATTAATGCATCTACATACTTCTCATAGAAGATTTAACTACCACATCAAGTCCTAGCAGAAGTAAGAAATCTAAATTAAAAAATATTACCTATAGCAACTATACAATATCGATATCATATACACTAAAAAAGCAAATGTATGATTCACATTACATACTTATAATGAATAAAGTAATTTACAAATCCTCTACTAGAATTAATTGAAATAAAATTAGCGAAATGAAAAAATGGACAATGATTTAGAAAGCACTTTTCAAAAATGGATATTTTCACTTGAGTTGAAATGGTGGCCTGGTAACCATCATTGACCTACATGTTGCAATTAGATTTACTTTCCTCGATGAATTAATTTTATTAATTGTTTGAATGGTGAAGGAAAACATTAATGAGTAATTATAGTGTTGGTATTGCTTTGCCATAATTTTTTGGTGTTTTAATTTTCATGTTATTGGGTTTCTAATTGGAGTGTTGAAATTTCTTTTTCATGCTATTTTTGGTGTTTTAATTTCAATGTTATTGTGTTGACTTTTCTACCTTGATTTATCTCCTACAACTATTTTCAAATGCTCCAAAATGTTCCAAATATAAGCTCTACAATTATTAGGAGCCCCTACTCGATCAAAATGAGCTATGCTGAGAATATGGGCATAGGATGCAGTTCCAAAGAACTAGAAATGATGCACCTATCAATAATGCTAGTATCATGTCCCCATCTTCTCAGCACATAATAATTTAATCAATAAAATGAAAATTTGGTCAACGAAGAGGACACTAATGAAAAAGTAGATGATATCATGGCCATTTAACAACATTCATGCTTCTTAGATACATATTTTCCATGCTTCTGTTGCTATATGCTCATTTATGTTTCATTTTTAAATATGTGTAATTCACATTGCTTCCGTATTTTCTTGGAAAATGTGTCCTATTACCTTCGTAAGATGGAACATGATACACTTAATTGAAGGTTCTTTTACTTGCTCTTTTCAAGTAATATTTTCTTTTTGAGATACTATTAATTTGTATTTTGTTGGGTGCATGAGATTGAAGCTAGTTAGAGTGTTGGAAGTTCTTTGCCATCTAATTTTTTTTTGAATTTAAATATTATTAGGTTGGTAGCTAGAATGTTGACATTTCTTTGTCATCCATTTTTGGTATTTTAATTTTAATGTTAATGGGTTGACTTGTTCCACCTTCATTTTCTTCCCTGTTTAATTGGAACATGGGTCATATCATCTTCCTAAGATGAGGCAAAATACACTTAATTCAAGGTTCTTATAATTTCTCTTTTGAAGTAGTAGTTTCTTTTTGAGATGCATATTTTAATTTCTAATTTGTGCGGTGCATGAGATTGAAGCTAATTAGAGTGTTATCATTGATTTGTCATTTATTTTTGGTGTTCTAATTTTAGTGTTATTGGGTTGACTTGTTCTACCTTGTTTATCTTGTAGAAAAACCTTGATGCTTTTTGGTACATACTTTCCTTGTTTCTCTTGTTATATATTCATTTATGTTTCCTTATCGCATAGAAGAAGCTTGATGCTTATTGGTAACATAATTTCCTTGTTTTTGTTGTTATATGTTCATTTATGTTTCCTTATCTCATAGAATAACCTTCATCGTTCTTGGTAATTCACCTTCATGTTCATTTATGTTAACTTCTTCATTATGTGTAATTCACTCTTCTTCCCTATTTGCTTAGAACATGGAGCTTCTTAAGATGAGGTAGTATACCTTGAATTGAACGTTCTTGTAATTTCTCTCTTCAAGTAGTAGTTTCTTTTTTGAGATACATACATCCTTTTCATTTATATTCTATAGGGTGCATGAGATTGAAGCTAATTAGAGTGTTGCAATTGCTTTGTCATGTAATTTTGGTGTTTTAATTTTAATGATAGTGTTTTATTTTTAAGAATGTAATGTATAGAAATTAAATTTACTAGAATAAAACTGGGTCTATGATTTTTCATTTTATATTTTTCTTCCTCTTTAACTATAGTTTTTAAAACATAATATAAATATAACCACATATGGCGTATAAATAAACATGTGTTATAGATATAATAAACAAATTTTATAACAAAACATGAATAAGTGTTAAATTTCCATGAATGAAAATAAAAATAAATTAAGAAATACTTTCAGACTAGGCATGAATAAGGGTCAAATTTCCAAGAATGAAAAGATAAATAAATTAAGAATACTTTCAAATTTGAATGACTTGAAGCTAAGTTGAGTGAGATTGATTTGTATCTGTGGACTGAACATAAAAATAAATCAGTAAATACTTTCAACCTTTAGTTGAGTTGAACCTAAGTTGAATGAATTAGAGATTTGTAGTTGAGCTAAATTAGAGATATCTAGTTGTTTTCTTCTTGCAACTCTCCACCCATCCAACCAAATAGAAACAACTTTTCTTGCTACCTAGCCTTCCTATAGATTTTTGTAAACAATAATCTATTGCAAAACCTAACAATACATGTATAAATATATTAAATTCATTTTACTGAATTTCATTTTTTACAAGGATTAGAAAACCCATTAAACATGGTTGAAATGATGGGAGCAACCCACAGTTCCACACAAGAGTGCTTAACAATAACATGATAAAGCACTAATCAATGATTAAATGATTGAGAAATGATTTGACTTAACACTTGTGTTTAGTGGTTTATCATAGGATGGTTCTGGACTTCATCTGATGGCATTTATGGTGGTCTTTAATTATGCTCAGCTGGGGGTACTTGTCTCGGTTTCTGTTTCCCGCTCCTTGGTCTATGCCAAAACCCTTCTTACTACGTCATTTCTTCATTTTCGCTCTATTAAATTTGTTGCGCTGAGGGTTTAGTATGGAAGTGAGTTTTCATGCTGTGAATGGATGGAAGTGAGCTATAGGCTTTGCATGCGCTAGCTATGGGTTGTGCTGCTTGTTGTTGTGGTACCTTCTTTTGTTATGGTGACTTGTTTTCTTGGTTCCTTGGGCACAGAGTGATGGTTCCACTCGTCTTTGTAAGAGAATGGCTATTGTATGTTCTATTCGGTTGCTAAACTTGTATTTTCTCTACTGTTCTCATTTTACTGTGGTTCTTCTGCTTGTTTAATTTGATTAATGGGTTTGCATGCTATAGGTCATAGTCGTCGTGGCCTTCTTCTACTCGTAATTCTCTTCAAGTAAGCTATCTCTCCATTATTCGCTCTCCCTCTATGTCTTCCTTCGGTTCTAATGTAAAATGCTCCATTGTCTCAGGCTGTCACTGTGGATTGTGGCTCACTGTGTTTGCATTCCTTCCACGTGACCAAACCTCCAGGTAAACAATTTGTCCACTGTGTAGATAATTCCTTACTTTTCGTTTGCTTCTCGCTATTCCTGAGTCTTCATTTAGGATGACAATGTCACCCTGTTTTGATTGCACGGGTTTGGGTTCGCTCTTTGGCATGGTTAATGTAAATGCTTCGGCTTTGTCTTGGTAGGCTTTGCTACTGTTATCATTTTTCTTTTAATAGACGGTCTCGATTGGTTTTGTTGGGCAGAGTTCCAATTCTTGTTTGCTTGTACTCCTCTATTGTTGTTATGCAACCTGGGTTAGTTTGGTACAAACCCTTGTTTGTATTCCACAGTTTGTAATTGTAAAACTTTGTGTTGGAGAGTGGCCATCCAAAACCCTCACCTTAGGGTTTTGTTGGTTTGTTTGGTTCTTTCGATGTTCAATGGATTATACTTGGATTGCCATACATATACAAATATATATTTTTTGTTGGAATGAAAGAAATAACAGTGTATTTGGTTATATTTGTTACCTCTATTTTGGGTTTTGTTACTCAACGATTATATACTTGTTCCTTGTTGAACTGTTCATAATGTGCTTGGCCCTTTCGATCGTGGACTCTATTTGTTGATTGCTGGCCTTTGTACTGGAAATTCTCGTGCAATTTTCTTGGTTGCCTTTCTATTCTTTAGGAGAGAAAATAAATGAAAAGGATAGGCATGCATAGTATCTTCTTATTTTGGTTTACTCAATGATTAAGGAAAAGTAGAGAAATATTACAATAACTGTTATAGATGGACTTGAATGAAAGAAAATTATTCTTTGTATTCTATTTTTGTTCTCATATTCTAAACTCTTCCATGATTGTATTACATTGACTTTTATATTGTGCTAGAAGAGTTACTCCATCTGTTCTCAGTTCCATACAATTACCCTTTATAGTTACATAGTTGATAATATTTGTTGGGTTTTCTTATATTCTAGGAGTTACAAAAGTACTGTAGGAGTTACAATATTAAACTTTTTATTTATCTACAAACACCTGTAAAATGAACCAAGAAAATGACAAAATGATGCAACTACTGTGACACTGCCCCAACTATACTGTTTCTAATGTTTCTTAACTAATTAATAATAAAACAAACTAATTCCTAGACGTTGTTTTATTCATCAAACATAAATGAAATTAAAAGTTTTGAACCTGTTCTTCTTGGCTGAGACCAACACCCGGTCATGATGTCCTTAGCTGGATGCTCCTGCATCAGGCTCCTGGGGTAAGAAAAATTCATGACTTCGGTCCATGAACTTCTCGACTGAATAACCCACCTACTCTATCTGTCTAGCATTAAGCCACGAACTGTCCTTAATGGGACGGTTCTTCCACTTGACGAGATATTGCACATATTCTTTCCGCAGAGTTTTCTTGGCCACATGAGTGTTGAGGACCCTCTCGATCTCGAGGGGCTAAGCGTAAGGCATTTGCCTCATCCAAGACTCACTCTCTTCTTGTATGTCCCATGTAGGCCATGTGGTACTGTTTTCCTCTGGACCAGCACTATATGGAAATAGGTCTGCCATATTAAAGATGGGAAAGATGCCTATTCTTGGTGGAAGTTGTATTTCATAAGCATTGGCTAAAAATTTCCAGAGAATTTTGCAAGGACCTAGCTTTTTGTACTTCAGGTTGTTGTATGCACCTCTATTGAAATGTCCCTTACACAGATGTGCGAGGAATGCATCCCCCACATTAAACTGTACATCTCTTCTCTTCAAATCTACTCGCTACTTATATTTTTGACTACTATCCTGCAACTTTATTTTCACCTGCTCATGCAAATCATTCATCGTTGTAGCGAATTCTTCCCCATCAGCACTCCGTCTTTGCTGCTGTCCTAGATCTCGTAACTCATGCACTCCGCGAGGGTGTATGCCACACAAGATCTGAAAAGGACTGTAAACTGTGTTGCGATTGGGCGAGTCGTTATAAGAAAACTCTGCCTGGGCAAGTACTTGATCCCACATTCACGAATTTCACCGATCAAACTTCATAGCAGGTTTTCTAGACTCCTGTTTGCCACCTCTGTTTGCCCGTCAGTCTGCGGGTGACAAGCAGAGCTAAAACATAATTGCATGTCCATCTTCTTCCATAGGGTGCACCAAAAGTGCCCTGTAAACTTCAAATCCCTATCAGAGAGAATGGACTTAGGTAGACTACGTAGCCTAACAATCTATGTAAAGAACAAGTCAGCCACATGAGTGCCATCGCTAGTTTTTCTACAAGGGATGAAATGCGCCATCTTTGAAAACTAGTCTATTACTATCATCACTGGATCACAAGCCCGTTGTGTCCTTGGTAGACATAAGACGAAGTCCAAGATAACTGAGTCCCACGGTCCGCTTAGAATGGGCAATGGCATGTAAAGTCCCATATATTGACAGTGTCTTTTTGCCAACTGACACACTTTACATCTGGTCACAAATCTTCGCACATCCCTTCACAATTTTGGCTAATAATAAAATTGGCTGAGCTGCTCTAATGTCTTGTCTATGCCGAAATGTCTGGTTAGACCTCCACTGTGCTTCTCCCAGATGATATTTTCTCTCATTGAACAATTGGGAATGCATAACTGTCCTCCTCTAAACAACAACTTCTCTTGAAAATTATAGTCCAACCACAAACTATTATTCCTTACCAAAGGATTCTGACACGCTTCATAACCCTCCTTGAAATTCGTGTCAGTCCCATACGAGTCTTTCAAGTGCTCAAAGCGCAGCACTTGTATCGTACTCTCCTGCAAGTGTAAGGCTCTTCTACTCAACGCATCTGCCACCTTGTTGGCCTGCCCGCTGATGTGTTTCAACACAAAGGTGAAACTCTACAAATATTCAACCCACTTAGCATGCTTGTGATTCAGCTTGTGCTGTTGCATCACATATTGGAGTGCAGAATTATCCGAGAATAAAAAAAATTCATTCCCCAGCAGATAGTGTCTCCAATGCTTGAGTGCTTGGACGATGGCATAGAATTCCTTGTCGTAGGATGAATACTTTTTCCTTCTTTCATTCAACTTCTCACTGAAAAACACAACAGGTTTGTCTTCTTGGCTAAGTACAGCTCCAATGTCCGTATCGCTTGCATCACGGCGAACCTGAAAAAAGATTTTTAAAATCTGGCAATCTCAAGATCGATCTCTCTGTGATCTTCTTTTTCAGTAACTAAAGACTCCTCTCTGCTGCCTCGGTCCAACGAAAACGTTGTCTTTCCTTCTTTATAGTATCCAACATAGGTGCGCAAATTTCACTGAAATTTCTTATAATTTTTTGGTAAAAACTTGCCAACCCATGAAAACTATGTACCTCAAACAGACTTTTCAGGGATGGCCATTTAACAATTGCGGCAATCTTCTCTGGGTCCATCTTCAACTCATTTTCTACAATCACAAAACCCAGATAAACCAACTCTTTTTGCAGAAAAGTACACCTTTTCAAATTTATCAATAGCTTAGTCTGCTGTAATTTTTCCAGCACATTTTGAACATGTCGAAAGTGTTCCTCCCTCATCTTTCTAAAAATTAATATATCATCCAAGTACACTATTAAAAACATCCCAATGAATTCTTTCAAAATATTGTTCATTAATCGCATAGAGGCATTGGGTGCGTTGCTCAGTCTGAATGGCATTACGAGCCACTCATACAGTCATTAGTTTTGAAGGTTGTCTTCCACTAATCCCCTTCTGGGATTCGAATCAGATGATACCCACTCTTTAAATCAATCTTTGAAAAATAAGCTACCATGCTAAGACAGTCCATCATGTCGTCCATCCGTGGAAGTGGAAACCTGTACTGGATGGTAAGCTTATTGATGGCCCTCGAATCTATGCACATCGCCATTCTCCTCCTTTCTTGGGAGTGAGAACTGTTAGAACTGCACAAAGGCTCAAACTCTCCCTTATCAGCCCTTTATCTAGCAATTCCTACACCTATTTTCTGATCTCCTCATTGTCTTTGGGGCTCATCCGATATGCTACCTTATTTCGTAGACTTGCTCTGGTTATAAAGTAAATATGGTGACATATAATTCTCTTAGGAGGCAGTTTATCTGGCAAGTCATCCACTACTATATTGCTGAACTCCTGCAACATATGATGAATTTCTGTGGGAAAGTCTGACACCTCTGTGTGTAGCAGCACCATCTTTTCTCTTCTTACAACAGCATAGCTTACTTCACTGTCTTCAATCTATTTCAAAAATTGTTTTCCTCCCATTAGTAACACTCTTGTCCCACTTGTTTCCACTGTCTCTTCCTCATTAATGGGCACAAGCATAGGCTTGATCCCATCTTTGAAAAACTTATAACAGTTTGTCTTCCCATCATGTACTACTTTCCTGTCATACTGCCTTGGCTTGCCTACCAGTATGTGACATACATCCATCGACATTATATCACAAATGACCTTATCCTTATATATGTCGATATGAAAATCCACTTCGCATTACTCATCCACCAATAGTTGATGGCCTTTTTGATGCCATGATACCTTGTAAGAAGTGGGATGCTTCAACCACTTCAACCCCAACTTCTCCACCATCGCCATGGCAAATAGGTTATATGTACTTCAACTGTCAATAATTAGCTTATAGCACTTCCCGTGCAACTTGCAAACTGTTCGGAATAGGGCTTTCCTTTGAGTTTGTTCAACTGTTTCTTTGGCTGGTTTCAACAATACCTTGTTCAAAACTAAGGCTTCCCCCATTTCCGGCACATTTTATGCTTCTTGGGGAGGTGCCTCTACTTCCTCTGGCTATGCGACATACGCACCTATCTGTCTAGCTTGTTCTGCCTCATGACACTCAAAATATTTGTGCCCCCACTTCTGGCACCTGTAGCATTGATAATTAGCTCCTCTGACTTGGCCATTTCCCCTTCCTCGCTAATATCGCTTGCCACCTCTCATGCTATCACCTTTTTTTGTTGTCTCGGAAGCTTTGGAACTACTGCCTTCTTCACTATTGTTGGCAGTTCGTCCTCTGCCATAAGACTGTCCTCTTCCTCTGCTGGTTCCTCGTCCTCTCCTAGCGTTTTGTTTCTTGGTGATTTTCTCCTCAGCTTTCACAACACTTTGGTATGCTTCCTCTATGTTCTTTGGGGAAAGGATGCTGATTTCATCTAATATTTCTAACCCTAAACCATTCACATACCTTGATGTTTTCTCTGGGGTGTCCTCCATATCACCGGCTCTTAAATTTACCTGGTACAATTCTTTAGTGTACTCCCTTACTATCATCCCCTTCTGCTTCAGATTCTGCACTTGCCGATGTAGTGCAATTTGGCAATCCTTAGGCAGAAATCTGCCTTTCAACTTGGCCACCATCCTTGACCATTTCTTGATTGGCAACTTGTTCATCCTCCTTCTTTCTATTTGGACACTGTCCCACCATAGGGTTTTGTGTCCCTTCAGTTTTGTTGCAGTGAGCTTAACTCTCCGATCTTCACTGACCTCTTCACACTCAAAATATTTGTCCAGTTCGCTGATCTCGTCCAACAGAACCTTTGTGGACAAGCTTCCATCATAATTTATGATATCTGGTTTAGGCTCGCTGCTCACCAATAGGACCAACCTCAACAGTCTCATTCCTTCCCTTCATGATCCGATGGATTCTTCTTTTTTGTCATCTCCTACCTCTGGATCCCTTCCCCTTCCCGCTTCAACTTCCTCCAAACGGGCAGTAAGGATCCCGATCTCCTCTCGCAATCCTTCATCTGCTGCTCTCCGAGCACCTCTTCCAAGTCTTTATCTTCCAGCTTCCATTTATAAAAAGAAACACTAAATCATGCTCTAATACCACTATGATGGGACCAACCTGCAGTTCCAAATGCTTAACAATAACATGATAATGCACTAATCAATAATTAAATGATTAAGAAATGATTTTGTGACTTAAAAGTTGTGATTAGTGGTTAATCATAGGATGGTTCTGGACTTCATTTGATGGCATTTATGGTAGTCTTTAATTATGCTTATCTCGCAGTACTCGCCTCGATTTATGTTTCCTGCTCCTTGGTCTACGCCAAAACCCTGCTTACTATGTCATTTCTTCATTTTTGCTCTTGTAACTTTGTTGTGCTGAGCGTTTAGTTTGGAAGTGAGTCTTCATGGTGTGAATGGATTGAAGTGAGCTACAATCTCTGCGTGTGCCAGCTACGAGTTGTACTACTTGTTGGTGTGGCACCTTCGTTTTTTCGGGTGACTTGTTTGCTCGGTTCCTTGGGCATAGAGTGATGATTCCGCTCGTCTGTGTAAAAGAATGGCTACTGTATGTTCTGTTCAGTTTCTAAACTTGTATTTGCTCTTTTGTTCGCGTTTTATTGTGGTTCTTCTACTTGTTAAATTTGATTAATGGGTTTGCATGCTACAGGTCACAGTCATGATGGCCTCCTTTTGCTCGCAATTCTCTTCAGGTAAGCTATCTCTCCATGATTCACTTTCCCTCTCTGTCTTCCTCGAGTTCTAATGTAAACTGTTCCTCTGTCTCAGTTTGTCACCATGGATTGTGGCTCAGTGTCTTTCCATTCCTTCCATGTGACCAAACCTCCAAGTAAACAATTCGTCCACTGTGCAGATAATTCCTTACTTTTCGTTTGCTTCTCGCTATTCCTGACTCTTTGTTTGGGCTGGCAATGTCGCCCTGTTTTGATTGCATAGGTTGGGGATCATTATTTGGCATGGTTAATGTAAATGCTTTGGCTTTGTCCCGGTAGGCTCTACTACTGTTATCGTTTTTCTTTTAATTGTTGGTCTCTGTCAGGTTTGTTGGGTAGAGTCCCAATTCTTGTTCGCTTGTACTACTTTGTCATTGCTATGCGACCTGGGCTAGTTTGGTACAAACCTTTGTTTGTATTCCATGGTTTGCAATTGTAAAACTCTATGTTGGAGGGTGGCCATCCAAAACCCTTGCCTTAGGGTTTTGCTGGTTCGTTTGGTTGTTTCTCTATTCGATGGATTATCCTTGGACTGATATATGTATACAACTATATATTTTTTGTTGGAATGAAAGAAATAACAGTGTATTTGGTTATAATTGTTACCTCTCTTCTGGGTTTTGTTACTCAGCAATTATATAATCACTATTGGTTGAATTATTTGTAATGTGCTTGGAGATTTCGGTCATGGACTCTATTTGTTGTTTTCTAGCCTTCGTACTGGAAATTCTAGTGCAATTTTCTTGCTTTGCTTTCTGTTCTTTAGGAGAGAAAATAAATGAAAAGGATAGGCATGGATAGTATCTGCTTATTTTTGTTTACTCAATGATTAAGGAAAAGTAGAGAAATATTATAATAACTGTTATAGATGGACTCGAATATAAGAAAATTATTCTATGTATTCTATTTCTATTCTCATATGCTGAACTCTTCCATGATTGTATTACATTGACTTTTATATTGTGATGGAACAGTTACTCCAACTGTTCTTGGTTCCATACAGTTACCCTTTATAGTTACATATTTGATAATCTTTGTTGGGTTTTCTTGTATTGTAGGAATTACAAAAGTACTGTAGGAGTTACGATATTACACTTTTTATTTATGGACAGACACATGTAAAATGAACTAAGAAAATGACAAAATCATGCAAATTCTCTGACACTACCCCAACTATACTCTTTCTAATGTTTCTTAAGTAATTAGTAATAAAACAAACTAATTACTAGACACTATTTTATTCATCAAACGTAAATGAAATTAATTTTTTTTGAACCTATCCTTCTTGGCTGAGACCAACACTCGGTCATGATGTCCTTCGCTAGATGCTCTTGCATCATGAAAAATAGACATTATGCATCGAATATTCTTATTATCCCAATCTAGGGAAAAAATGATTACTTATGTTCTATGCAATATTGTGACAAAAACATTCCTCCAAAGGAAAAGGACTGTACCTCGAAGAACAACCAATAATGAAGCATATTATATTGAATGGATAGAAGGGTTAGGAAAAGTTAGGGAGTATGGATCCAATGGAATTGTAGTCTTCATCAGTTCTGAACTTGTGTGCAACTAGATGAAAGGCGTGTACCAAGTTAAAAAGGAGAATTTAAAACAATTGCATTGAGAAGCAAAAAATAATGTTAGTCAATTTCAATCATTTAACATAAGACATTGTGCAAATGTTAATAGGATGTCTAGTGATCTACTGTATGGGGAAATCCTAATTTGATATTTGTGTGTGAAATATGAATTACCATTAAGAAGTTCTCCATCAATATTTATTGATGGACATTGTAAGATATCTTGGATTTTAGTAATCAACGTGTCATTTGTTTTTTTCATTTCTATACCAAGTGTGCCCCCACTATGTAAACACAACTTGATGAACTTGACATGTTTTAGAAATTCTTTTATTTAATTTTCAAAATGTGCATGCTTCAACACTTCTGTTTTTAGTCTTTCAATGTTTTTAAATATCAATTTTAAGATCTTAAAATGCATGATGTAATTTCAAGGGTTAAATCAATTAAATGCATGAGGTAACTTCAAGGGCTATCTCATTTTTCCAAATTTTCAGTCTTTTTAAACAAAAATTTCAATATTTTTAAATGCATGTTGTAACGTGAAGAGTTACAATTTTTTTTGAATTCATGATCATTTTAAATAATATTTTTAAAAAAAATTGGAAATCGAGAAGGTAAATTTTTAAATATTGTTCATTTTCCAAATGATTCTTTGAGGCAAACATCAATATAGTATCATGCATCTACTAGAGCTAGAGTTCGAGGTCATGGATCAAAGAGAATATGAAATGAATCGGGGGAGGTCCATCGTTCACATCGTGTTACTAATATATATATATATATATATATTATATATATATATATATATATATATAATATAATTATTAACACAATGCGAATGATGTGCCTCCCCCGATTCATTTGATATTCTCTTTGATCCATGACCTTGACCTCCTACTCTAGTAGATTCATGAGACCCTATTGATGTTTGCCTTGAAGAATCATGTGGGAAACACATGATATATTTAAATATATATGATATTCTGAATGACCTTACTTGGGAGACAAAACTCTTACAATACACATTACAATAGATAAAACCCCATTATTCTAAATTGAGGAAAGACCTTGGGAGTTTGGAGCTCCCTAGAAAGAGTAGAGAAAGCTTAGAAATAGTTACATGCTTTATAACCTCATTTCTTGAAGTTTACAAGAAGCTTGGAACAATCACAGATTCATTTATAATATGATGAGGCATAGAAAGGAAGGAATGATGGGGCCCTATAAATGGGTCGAGGTTAATAAAAAGGTTACAACAAAAGATGTAAAATCTATGTTTAATTTCAAAGAAGGCTAAAAAGAAAAGTGTTGAAGGCACAATATTTCAAGAACCCAGATATAGCTTTACATTTGTATGATAGCTTCCTTGCATCGTATGGAAATATGCCTTGGAATGATGAGGTTCTAGTCTGTTTCGGAAAATTATTTTGTGCAAAAAAATAATTGGTATGAAACTCGATTACAATGAGCTTCCATCCGAATACTACAGTACTAGGAAAGGTCAATTTTATAATCGTAAGGGTGCATTATGTGATGCTAGGTGGCCTCACCCTGAGCCACCCTTGCTATACAAACCTCCTCGTCTAGTATCTTTTCCATGAGAGGTGGATGGAAATTCTCAAATTAGTTGAGAAGAAAGGGATTCCATTATAGATAACATAGAAAGTGCATTGACTGGAATTGATATCGGTCTAAATCAACAAAGAGCATGAGCTAATGCACGTACAATTTTTATATATAAAACACATGAGGAGATAGATAATACGAATGCTGAATAACTTAAAGCATATGAAAAGGCTTGTTGTAATGGTTGGCAAGACCTAATTGTTCATGAAGAAGAGGGTGTGTGATTGGTATGTGCCAGTCCTCAAGGTTGATATTTTAATGTAATTTGTAATGTATGTGTTAATGTTGGTTCACATACATTGTGTTACTCTTTTAGACATAATCTAACAAAATGTATCATAGGTTCACCGTTTTCTGTTAACTCATTTGTTGAATGAAAATTTTGATAATGTCACGGTCCTAGGTTTAGGTTATAATGAAGATATTTTGCGATATGTTAGTTTTTTTTAAGAGTCATGTTCCTTTTCTATAAATAAGATAGTATATTATTTGATGAACTGGCATATTACAAAAAAGGGTTGTGTGGGAAGGAACCCGACATAGGACCTTGTCAAAAAGCCAATTTTGTCCATAGCATAGGTTGTTTTTATAGTGCAAACCAAACAAAGGAGGGAACAAAGTACAAAGAGGAGCGGAGAGGTGCTCTCATTACAAGAATGAAAAATTGAGAACTTAGATTTCAAGAAGGGAGAGGAGTTGCTTATCCATGAAAGACATAATGAGTGAACCTCCACTACAGACTGACATATACACAAAAAATAGGAAGTAAAACTAGAAGGAAATCGACTGCATCCCTCTTGGTTGGTGGTTACATGTTCCTCATTCAAGTGAATCACAGTCTCTTTTGAACTTCCCTCCTGCTACACAGTGATGGCCCTATAGTTCATGGAGGCCCCTAGGTCCTCTTTGTTTATGATCAGTGTTCCATCAGTGGTTGAGTGATCCTTCACAGTAGAATTCTTCCTAATGACAATGTAATTTGGAGCATTGTGAGCGATAATTCTCTAGTGATGGATGGCTTCAACATACAGTACAAATTGTTTTGTAAGCTAGTCAACATTGGTTTCTAGAATCTTGGAATGCTCCTCTTGTTCCTCCATAGCAGGCCCCATGATGGTCTTCATTTTCCACCAATTTCCTATGGTGTGCGAATAAAGGTTTTCCCACGCCCCGATGATAGTAGGGTTAGGAATCCAAGCAAATTATGCATCAACGTCCTCAGTGGAAACCTCTGTACAGAGAGTATTGGCCTGGTCTTCTAAGGAAGATATTCACTACCTAGTCTCTGGATTAACCACCACCGAGTAATTCCAGGGACTGCCAGTGGGAGGCAGTGTAGTCATGTGCACCACCCCTACAAGGACTAGAGGTAGAGCCAATCCTCGGAGCCATGAGAAAAATATAGGGGATGGAATGCAGGCAAAACTAGAGAATGAGGCAAAAACAGAGGGGGGAAAGGTTATGATGAGAATGAGGGGGAGAAGGGAGGAAGGCGAATTTATAGAAGCCAGGAGGAGGAGGGGGACCTGGATTGGGGAAGGGGCTGTATGGGATGCATGTGAAGAACTGGGGAGGGGTGGGAGAGTAATGGCATAGTAGGGAAGATGAGACTAGGAGACGGAGATCACATAAGGGGAAGGAGAGGTGGCATCACAGGCTATGGAGATAGGCAAGGAAAGGAAGGGGCCATACCCAGACGCCCGCCATCTATCCTTCTCATTGAGCAGAGAATCCATCTTATAATGATGAAACGTACTAGAAAAATTATTGTTCGTTAAATTTTTTTTCTTCTTCATTGACAAAAGTGCATTGTTGATGAGGTTCCCCATGCTCCAAATCTTGCCACGCTTGGGACTTCAGGGTTGGGGTACTAGCCATACCCTCATTTTCTAGTCTACTCGCGAGTTTATTTCCTTTGATTCTGATTTCTTGAAAGTGAAGGCCTAACATGTTGTCATTTCCCTGCTTGATTTGTTATATGATTTTGTTTAGGCATCAATTTTCTAAGAACTTATTGACCTTGATGCCCTGTTGGAGTTTTTTTACCAATTTTAGTAGCCAATGTGGAATCTCCTTCAACAATCAGAGGACTAAGGTTGAGTTAGTGCACAATGGCTATGTGATGTTCCAAGGAATGAAGTTCTATGGCATTGTTGGTATCTGAGCCGATATTTCCCTCATAAATCCAAATTATCTCACCTTTTGAGTTTCTGAAAACCCCTCCAAAAACTGTTGGGCCTAGTTTTCCTTTAGCTACACCATTATAGTTGAGCTTGAAGGTCCCCTGCTCTAATGGTTGCCACATGTTTTCATTATTAACAAGCCTATGGAGGAGAGTGACTGCACGAACCTTGATATGAAGGAGATGTAACGTTGGAAGGATTCTCACTTCACGGAGAGTAGGAGGGGTTTTCACAGTCTGAGTAGGTAGAAATGTTACTATTTGATCTTTGTGATGATGAGTTCCTCCTAGATGCATAGGTCATGAAATATTCTCACCTTATGCTCCTTCCAAAGAACCCAACATATTAAACCAATAATTAAATTCCAAGCATAGTTAACTAGAGGATGGGGGGAAGACCATTCTCCAGTTCGTGATTATAGCTTGAATCGAGGAGGGGTCTCGAATGGAGCTTTGAAATACCAAGGAAAGCCAATTCCAAACATTAAATTTGAAAGGGAAGACATTTAACAGATGATTGGGGGTTTGTTCATCTTGCTGGCAAAAGGGGAATCTTAAGGGGCCAGTATATCCTTTTCTTCTTATATTGTCCCATGTTAGGAATTTTTGGGGATGACTAACCAAAGTAAGGTGGATACTTTCGGCTAGTGCTTTTTGTCCCATATTGCATCATTTCGGATGTAGATGGAGTTGGTCAGCTTAGCTATGTATTTGTAGGCTTCACTTAAGAGAGGTTCGAGGATTTGTCTATTTTATCATCTTAAGCAAGGCCATGGAGGATTTGTCTATTTTGTAACTTTGGGGAGAGGTCCGACCAAATTTGGAGGTTCATTTGGGGATTCCAATCCTCTTGATTGATACAATTTCTCCATCTATCATTTTCTTCAGTTTTCCTCTAGTATTGGTTGACTTTGATCTTGCCTTTGTTTTGCATATCAACCTTGATATATTGGAAGTGATCCTGGTCCAAATGATAGCTTTGTTGCAACACATCCTCCCAGAAAAGAGCTTTGTTGCCTATGCGAATTTTTGAGAAGTTATGTTTTTGGATGATGTCCCTATTTTCCCAGGCTTGATCCGAATAAAAAAACCATTGATGTTGCCATTAATCTTGATGATTTTCTCTTGTGTTAAAGAGGGAGTGTAATTTGCTTTCCAGAGGGCACCCCAAGGGGAGTTGGGGTTAGAAATCCATCTCCAAAGGTTGTTGGCTCCCTTTGCTTTTCCTAGTAGGTTTATATCTCAGAGATCGAGGCCACCATCCCTTTTAGGTTTACAGATTTTATCCCATGCTACAATAGCCCATTTCTATTTGTCTTCAGCCCCTCTCCAAAGGAATTTTCTCTGAAGGTTACCAATTTTATTTCAAATCAATTTTG
This sequence comes from Pinus taeda, assembly GCA_000404065.3. Classification (NCBI taxonomy): domain Eukaryota; kingdom Viridiplantae; phylum Streptophyta; class Pinopsida; order Pinales; family Pinaceae; genus Pinus; species Pinus taeda. Next base: position 111,223 of record APFE030036791.1, on the reverse strand, counting down.
GGGCTACCAGAGTTGTATACATGTAAAGCGAGATAGCATGTAGCACCAATTTGACTAGGATAATATGACCAACCAAATTAAGAGATGTCAAGGTCCTATTGGCCAATCTTCTCTCGAATTTGTTTAGGAAGTTCTCCTAAGTGGCTTGGGAGAGAGGCCTATCTATAAGGGGAACACCAAGGTAGGTGGACGGGAGAGAACTAATATGAATGGCAAGGAATCTGGCAATATTCCTGCAGATATGTAGCAGAGTGTTAAAGAAAAATAACTTGGATTTGCAAGGGTTGATGGAGGTGCACGAAGCAACAGGGGAGGCCTATGAGAATAGTATCATCTATAAATTGTTGGTGAGTTGTAGAGGGGGTGGAGGCCTGGTGTTGGAGACTAGCGAGATTATTTTCATGCAGGGTAGTAGTGATGGAGTGGCTTAAACCTTCGACCATTATAAGAAAGAGGGAGGGAGATATAGGATCCCCTTGCCTGATTACGCTTGAGTGATGGAAGGGTTGCAAAGGTGAGCCATTCGCAAGGATGGAGAAGAGATCTCCTGACACGATAGCCATGATCCACTTGATGCTTCCCTTGTGTAAACCGAACACACCCAAGATCTCTCTCATATAATTCCATATTATTTTGTCAAAAGCCTTCGACATATATAGCTGAATGATCATCCCAAGCTTCTTTTGGGATTTGAGAGAATGAATAAGCTCATGAGAGAGGATGATGTTGTCCATTATTTGTTTTCCTTCCACATAATCAGATTATTTGTGAGAGGTGAGGAGAGGGAGGATGCCTTTAATGCGATTGTCCATAATTTTGGAGATGATTTTGTATATGAAATTGCAAAGGGTTATGGATCTGAATTCATCTGGGGAATCCGCAGAGATTCCTTTGGGTATTAGAGTTAGAAAGGTGGAGTTGAGGGCTTGAAGGACATACTTCTAGATACAAGATTCCTCCATGAGGTTATGAACATCCAGCTTTATGATAGACCAACAAGCTTTGTCGAAATAAATTATAAACCCATCAGGACCTATCACTTTTCCATTGGGCATTCCCATGACAACATCCTCTACTTCCTAGAGGGATACTTTCCTTAGGAGCAATTTATTATGTTCCTCCATGGGGATTTTGGGAATGTTCTTGGTAATCTTTTTGATATCCTGATCCTGATCATTCGTTGGCTCTTTGAGAAGAGAGTTGAAATGGTTGGTGAGCCTAGTTTCTAGCTCCTCTTAAGAGTGAATCAGATCACCCTATTGGTTCTTCAGAGCTAGAATTATGTAGTTCCATCTGTGATGTCTGATTGTTTTGTGAAAAAAAACATTATTCCTTTCACCACATTTCAACCAATTAATTCATGATTTTTGTTGCCATAAATTTTCTTCCAGAATGGCTCTTTCATCACATCTTTGTTGTAGTAGTTGTTCCTCTTTCTTACTTGTCTCTCATAGCCCTTATTCAATTACATTTTGTTGAAGAAGTTCCAGTTGTTTTTCAAAGTGTTTTTTGTCCGTAATGATATTTCCAAGATTATCTCGATTCCATTTTTTGGTTTCCTCTTTGAGATATTTTAATTTTTGTTGGAAAGTATACATTTCGTTTCCAGTTCTGGGGGGAGAGTGGATCCACCATTGTTTCATTTTTTCCATGAAATCTAGATTGTTCAACGAGAAGGCCTCAAACTTGAAAGGATTATTCATCGAATACATGGAAAGTTGAAACTTGAGAGAGATTGTCCAGTGATCAAAGCCAAGAATCAGTCTAGATGGGAAGCCATTTGATGGTCTCCTCCTCTTCTGTTATTCTAGGTGAATAAGCCAGTGTTGGTTGGAATGTCAATGAGGTTCTAGTTTTTAATGGTGGTAAGGAAAGCCTCAGATTCCTTATCTCACTTCCTAATTCCTCGTTTTTTTCAAATAGATTATTTATCATATTGAAATCTGTAGCTATTATTTTTATGGGGTGGTGTAGAGGTTAAGGAGATTGGATAAGATTTGGAGCAGTTTTATGTGGTTGATCACCTTGTGTCGGGCATAAACATTGGCTATACTAATGGTCCCGTTGGTGCCTAATATTCTTAGGATCACAGTTAAGGAATGGTGAGTGGCCATACAAGATAAGAGATAGAATTTGGAGTTTTTCCATAGAGTCATTATGCCTCTGGCTGAGCCTCTAACCATATTTGCCAGGAAGTTGTATGGTCTGAAGCATGATTTGAGCAGGAGGGGAGGGTGAGACAAATCCAGTTTCATTTCTTGAATGAGCATGATGTCGTTATGATTGGACATGACTCTACTTTTTAAGATGTGTTTTTCCCCTATTCTTGTAGCATCTCATGAGATTGTGAAGGGTTAACTTTTTCAGAAAGGGGTGGGTTTGCGACCTTTCCCTTCTCTACATGAATGTTCCTGGTTGATCTTTTCACTATGTCTTCATTCCTTTTTAGCATCTCGTTTTTTTGTGAGTAAATTTTGTCTTATTTTTCCAAGCTTCCTCCTGGTGGAGTGTAGAAGCTAGAGCTGGAGGAAACCTTCGTGAAAAATGAGGCTTGGTCTAGCGGTCAACCAGAGACCATATACGTGAAGGAACGGGTGCCAAGAAGTTGCATCAGATCCACCATGGTAGGTAGAACTAAGGGAAAGGATTAGAGGCCCCGAGGGGAGAGCGCGGAGCTCGCAAAACCCTGGTGTGCATTCTTCTATCATAGTAAACACTAGCGCACTCTCTAGTCATAGCCCATCCAGGAAAACTTTATTTTTAAGAGTTCATGTTCATACAATTATTATTCTACTTTTATTATATTGGTATATTGTGACCTAACATGTTTTTAAAAGAAATAATGAAATGTATGTATAATTAAATGTTAACATATTTTGATTTTGACCAATCTTTTAGACATAGTGTCGCCCTCTTCCTCCCTATTAGGATATCTACCACAATTATTGAATATCTCACTTATCCTTTATTATAAATTGAAGTGCAAGTTTCACAAAAAAATGATTTATAGATTTATCTTATCATTTTAAAATTTTGGAATTTTAGGTCTGGGGAGATTTCCATTGTTGAGGTTATTTAGCAATGGAGTCTACAATGGGGATAGGATCATCTAAACAATTTGAAAAATTTGTCTAACAATTTTTTCAATATTGTGATTTTATGCATTTTTATACATGTTATTTAAAATTTCTAATATATTCATGTACATGTATTGTTCATGGCATCGAGCAGGGCACAATGGAGGGCTAACACCATGAGGTATTTCATGGAATTTGAAATTTTTTATAATTTTGTTTCGATGATATTACTTTCTCATTTTGTTTCCATGACTCAGAGGGAAGAATCAGGGGGTTGATACATTGTTCATTAAAGCGATATTGTCTAAATTGATGCACCTTTTATCTGAAAAAAATTTAATGTTATATTTACTTTTATCATGATATAAATGTTGGAGATATTTAAAGTAACAATGTTTATTATGAATTGATGCAACTTATTATTTGACAACACTTTATTATATATTTTAAAATTTTGGACGTATTTTAAATGTTGAACTCTTTATTATGCTTTAATACATGTTAATTTTGGAGCTTATGTACATTTGGAATGATACAATTGATGTATGGTTTGATGCTTACAACTTGGTTTTACATATTTAAGTTCATGAATATGTAGTGCAATGAGAGAAAATTTAATTTAATACATGCAAATTTCAAAGTTTATGTACATTTTGCATGGTACAATTGATGTACGGTTTGATGCTTAGAACTTGGTTTTACATATTTGAGTTCATGAATATGTAGTGCATTGAAAGTAAATTTGCATTTAATACATGCTAATTTTGGAGTTTATGTACATTTTGCATGATACAATTGATGTATGGTTTGATCCTTAAAACTCGGTTTTACATGTTTAAGTTCATTATGTAGTGCAACGAAAGTAAATTTTCATTTAGTTGGTACATTTTGCATTCAAACATTCCTATAATGTTAGTAGATGATTCTTAGGTTTTGTTTAAATTTGTTTTGTCTTGACTTATTTAAAATGGATCTATTGAAATTGCAAATTACGAAATGTTATTTGCATTTTACATTTGAATGAATCAAGTATAATTCGATGTAGATGTATAAAAACAATGATAACTTAAAATTGCATTATAAAATATTGTACATGTAAATTTTGCTTTCATGTATAGAATGACTACTATGGATGTCAGTTGATAGTTAACTTTTAATATAAATTTCTTTGAATGCACATTTACATAAGTTAGATAAAATTGCAATATAAAACATGCCACACAATTTGCATGATGCATGCATGGCTTGATGTTTTTAATTTTTTTTACATATTTACATTTTGTTCATACATTTTGCATTCAATCATTCCGATAATGTTAGTAGATGATTCTTAGGTTTTGTTTAAAGTTGTTTTATCTTTACTTATTTAAAATAAATCTATTAAAATTGTAAACAAAATGTGGTCTGTATTTTGCATTTGAATGAATAAAGTATAATTTGATGTATATGTCTAAAACAATGATAACCTAAAATTTCATTATAAAATATGGTAGATGTACATTTTGCATTCAATCATTCCTATAATGTTAGTACGTGATTCTTAGGTTTTGCTTCAAGTTGTTTTGATTTTTCATTTGAATGAACCAGGTATAATTTGATGTAGATGTTAAAGAATGATAACAATTTTCATGATGCATGTGCATGCTATGATTCTTTTAGAAGGTTTTAAATATAGTTTAATTTCATGAATATGTAGAAATGAAATCAAATTAGCATTTAATTGGTACATTTTGCATTTAATCATTCCTATAATGTTAGTAAATGATTCTTAGTAAATGACTCAACCAACTACAATCACAAACTAACAGAGAAGTAACAATGCTCGACTCAACCAACTACAATCACAAATTAATAGAGCAGTAACAATGCAATATACATCAAAAATTAAAAGAGCAGTAAATCCCCTATACAGGTCTACATAACCAGCAATATACATATAAGTTTATAACTCAACAGAAGACCCAACAAATATCGCTTTCACATCATCATATTCTTAATAATGTACAACCGAAGAGTGCACAAAAATAAACACTGACAATTTATTTGACTGTATTTCTCAATGATGAATCCAAGTATTTAAGAAATCGTTGGGTTGTTCAATTAAAAAAATTCTAATGGAATGCCATCTTCAATGATCCATTCATGGTCAACTTTTGATATTCTCTAGTTTTTAACTTTCAATTCTTTTTTTATTGAACTTCTATCAACTTTATGTGCACTACACACCAAGTGACTATATTTACAACTTATGACATTGCGTTGATAGTCTTGAAATTAAACATTACTCTCATTTTGGTGAGTTTCTAGAAAAAAATAACCTTTCAGTAAAATAGACCCTCTTTCAAATATAATTTTTTTATCATCATAGTCTTCCAATAACTTCATCTTTCGTTTAGTGCACTGCTTCAAATAATGCTTGACATTTTCTATGTTGTTAGTGGGTGCAACTATAACAAAAACATATCTTGCACAATAAAAAAAGTGTAAATTCAGATCATAATTTACATGAACTTAACTTTATCATTATGGACTTGATTTTATTACCTATTTCTAAGCTGTATATTTTAGCTATGATCTAGACACTTATACACATTTATTTTAAAAACATAAAACATATATAGAAACATATGTATATATATAATATATATATATATATATATATATATATATATTATTATAAATATATATATATATATATATTGAAATCAATTGAAATGTCACCTTCTCTAACAAGATCAGAAACTCGTCAAATTCCATCTCTTCGAAGCTTGCCACTGGCATTTTCCCATTTTTATTTAGTTATGTATGTTGCTAAGGGTTTACATACATATTGTTTTCACATACATCATTGGATTGTGTATCCTCTATGAAAACAGGACAGAAAGAAAGATATTTTCTTCTATCAAATGCATATGCATTTCGGTAATCCTTTGTTTTAACTGAATGAAATTTTTGAGTCCCTTTTACTATTTCAACTTCATATGTAATGTATCTATCTACATCTTCGACTGCAATATGCCAAAAAAGCCTATAGTAAATTCAAAACAACAATTTAAATATGTTATATAAAATAAAATTTATATATGCTGAAGATAATCATTGTCATACTATTTAAACTATATAATTTATAAATGTTTAAAATTAAAAGGATTAATAAAAATGATCATTTAATTTAAAACTATATACAAGTTAATTTGTACATATATTTACATACCTTCGTACGTCCCTTGATGGGCTGGTCTGATAAATTACTGTAGCATCACACCATTGAAAAACTTGTTTAGCTTAAACAAGTATGTTTGTAGATTTTTCCATTTGACATCTTCGAAGTACTCGTTTTATACATGTCCCTGCACCATCATGATTTCCTTTTCCATGCCCAGTCTCAAAGAAATTCCAACGATGTTTAATATGTGTTTTCTTATGAAGATGACACAACCAAAAGAATGATCATGAATATTTGAAATGACCTGCACATCCATCTGGCCATATCCAATTTTTATTTATTTTTATTTCACGACCTTTCAATGAGTCATAAATCTTCTCAAAATAGTGTTATATAAAATGTGTATCATGTGTACGATCATCGTTGACGCGTCGACAAATAAAATATTATTTGATTTGCACAAAAGAATCTCCCATAAACTTGATATGGATCACAGAAGTTTACCACTTACACCAATATCCTCTAACACTAATCAACCCTTAAATACCTTTCCTTTGGTGCAAGAATCACATTTTCATTTCGTTGATGTTAAGGGTTGTCTCAAAATTTGAGTTTGAAATGTCACACTTTCATCTTTGATGAACTTCTCAATAATGACCTTAACACAATATCGTACAATATGGTCAACCTTTTTATCTCCATATATGTCAGTGTCAACATTTTCCAACATCTCATCATTGATATTGATTTCATGTGTACATATGAAAATTAAATGTAAATGGGTAGAAATATTCATTAAATAAAAAATAAAAAAATACAGTTTGAATGAAATTGAAATTAATAAATATGTATAATTGATGGTGATTCAAATTCTCCAATTGAATCTCTTTCAACATTTTCAGCAACATTGTCAATCACTCATTCATTATCTTTTTCACTTTGTCCTTCAACATTTTCAATATCATCATCCATGTTATGAGGAATATCTCTCCCTATTTACATTGCAAAATATTTTTCATAATAGTTCATCAAATAAAATTTCAATTTCAAAATACATTGATTAAATTTTGAATATCATTTACAGTATTTGCATTTACATGTCTGCTTCAACTTGTAGTTCAGATTGATTTTTCCTTTCAATATTTTTTTGTTCTTCAATATTTCTTTCGCACTGTTTTATCCCATATTCTCTATGCTCCTCAATGTCTCTTGTTCGATCAAATTTTCTCTTACAAATTCTTTTATTTCCCATGATAATGAAATCTATGTAGATTTTTAAAATCCAACCCAAAAAATTCATTTTGAAAAAATCCTACAAAAAAAATTCACTTTCAAAATTTAGACCAAAAATATCACTTTAAAAATTCAGCACAAAAGAGTTACTTTAAAGAAATTCACTTAAAAAATTCAGCCACAAAAGTTTACATTCGAAAAATCCCAGCTTAAAATTTTAGCACAAAAGAAGTCACTTTAAAAATTTAGCCGAAAGGACTTACTTTAAAAATTAAGCCCAAAAAAATTAATTTTAAAATTAAGCTAAAAAATTCTCATTTAAAAATTCAGCCCAAAAGAATTACTTTAGAAATTGATCTAAAAAATCTCACTTAAAAAATTCAGCCCAAAGAACTTACTTTAACAATTAAGCTAAAAATCCCACTTAAAAAATCCAGCTTAAAATACTTACTTTAAAAACTAAGGCCAAAACAATTCCTACAAAATGTTTAGCCCAAAAAACATCCTCTAAAAAGTTCAGCCCAAAAAAAATATTTACCTTAAAACTTTACTCCAAATTTGGAAGGTGTGCAAAAATGAAGTAACTACTGGACATATTTATATTGTTTCGAGTGAAACTCTTTTTTGAAGGGTTGCATCATTTCATTTTTGTGGCTGATGGAAAATATCGACACATTTTTGGCCGAACTTCAAAATTAATTCGGCAGAACTTTAAAATAATTTAGTGAAATTGTTTTTCATTTATTTTAAAGAGCGATGATGACAAACACAAGTTGGGCTGAATGTAATTTTAATTCGATCGAACAGTTTTAACTTGCAACTCTGCAACAACTCAGCTCTAGTCATGTTTTTCCAATTTTGGAATGCTTAAACTCCATCAAATATGATGAATTTTTTGTCGGAACAAAAACCAAAATTTGCAAAATTCAATCTACTGTCACTAGATATAGATTTTATCGAATTTCGTAGAAATTTTCTAATTTTAATTAATTTTCTAAAAAGTTGTGTTCAACAAATTTCTGAATGTCATTATGATTCAGTGAAATAAAAATTTGTATCTTCCAAAATACACTATAAACCAATATGAAAAAATTAGGGTTCATTACATTGGTTCTTGTTTTGTAATGGGTAGTTTTCTGATTTTTAGTTACAACTAGTATGCTGAGAAATTGGAAGCTTAGCTAAATATCTTCAAAATCTATTGTTTTTTCTTATTGGGTCAATTCAAAAAATTCTAGTAATTATGATGTGCATTAGTTGGTTTTGTAAATATAATGATATCGAAGTAGAGTCTGTCTCGACTGTCGCAACGCATTTTGTTTTTCAAAAACACCAAGTTAATAAAAATCCACTAGTGCTCAAAAAACATGGCATGTTATGATTCCCTTGATTTTTAAAGAACCAACAGTCAAACAATTGCTAAGTTTACATATCAAATGTTAATAAAATAAATCCAAAAAATAAGTAATAAAAATTTAATAAAATTTCTGACAAGTTTCGTTTTTATGCTAATATGAAATTCTACATAGAAAAATTGATTTGGCTTGCCGAAAGTTGAAGAACTTATTAAAATGATATTCTTTTTCTCTAAAAGGGGGAAAAAGTGTAACCCAACTTCACATTTTCACCCGTAGGTTGTACGAAATGGGTATTATATTTGGACATGGCTTCAAGGGGAGATGACGCTACCCTATACCATTGATTTCAAAGGGCGATATGAATTGTTAGGGGTAGTGCCCCAAATATTGTGACTTGATAACATCCAAGGGGGAGCTATCGCTGAAGAAAATATGTAGGTCTCATAATTTAGGGGTGAGGGGGCCTTTAAAGTAGAAGAGTTTGAAAAATGTAAAGGGGAGTCTTGATATTTATTAGAGCCATCAGTGTTACAACAATGTTTTCCAATGTTTCTATCAATGACAAAAGTGGAGATTGATGGGCCAAATATTGTCATTGATGTCAAAAGTTGTGGTTCAATGGAACCTACCAATAAAATTCAAGTTGAGGAGAAGTCCTCTCATCGCCGCAACTTTTAGGAGAGACCCATCATAGTAACAGGATGAGTGAGAAAGCCAAAAATATTATAACTATGATGGTTGGGAGGTCTAGTATTTGAAGGAACGTTTATCTTTGGGGTTCTACTCATTTTCCTTTACAACGTGCTCACATGGATAAACCTTGGAAAGACATCTCCAATGGTATAAGGCTACATAAAAAACTCCAAAGGATGATGGAGTTATGACCAGTTAAATATTTTAATAGTGTTCCAGGCCTCAAGGTTCTGCATAGACCTTGTATTTTACACAAAATTTCTTTGTTAAATAACTTCCAGAGTTAGGATGTTCTATGAATAATTTAGGAGGTAGTTTTATTGAGGTAACAACTAGAACATGTCATAGGATAACCTAGGCCAGTGACTATATGACAGATTATACACCTCCATTGAACGATGATGATGAGAAATATAATGAAGTGACAACCATGGTGGCAAGATGATGTTAACATAGTTTGACATGGTACCCAAGACATGACACTCATAGCATGAAAATTTGGATTTTTATGTGCTAAAGTGGCCTAATTTCAGGTGGTGCATGGCAGTATCAGCAAGAGACATGTTTCATAGATGAATTCAACATTATGATCTAGCAAAAACCTTGAAGATCATTCTATGAGGTCATTTTATTGAAGTTTTCATTTGTATTCGATTTTTTTCGAAATTCAACATTGAACAAGTTGCATGCCCAAAACCAAAGGAAAAGGCCCGTAGTCCAGTAGTCAATATTAGTCATGGATTTTAATCCAGTCAGGGGAAAAAGTGTTTGTATCGACCTCCCTACCTCATTAATTGTGTGGGACATAGCACAAAACGAATGAAAATGTGTGTTAAGTTGGGTAGAAGGAAATCTGCCAATCAAACTATCCTCCCACTAAAAGATCTCTTCACCCTTGAGTTATGGCTTTAAGCACGTTACAATCAAGCCATTGGCTCTATCCCTTTATGAATATGATGCCAAATATTTAAGGATCACATAATGGAATGTTTGGCAGAATTCATTGAATCTAGAAGTCAGCCAATTTTTGGCATATAGCTATAGACATTGCTAGAAACCTCTAATACACCAAAATTGTTAAAATAAGTAGGTTAATTATAATTCGATGCCATAACAAAATACACGACACATAATTTAACTAAACTGGTTCAAGGTATAAAATCATAATTAATGCAATTGATGTAGAACATTTGTTTCAGTAATGGGCTCCCTCTATCTTGGAGGACAAGTTTTAGACATTTCATATTAAGAATGTAATTTCTATTGAAAGAATTTGATAAGGTATTTTGGCAATTTAGTTGACAAAGGGAGCCATATTAGGAAATTAAGGATGAATAGTAAGATGTTATAGCATTCTCTATATGATTATCAGCATTGGTATCATACTCCAATATCTACTTTATTGCAAGTGCTAACTCATTTATTGTGGTTCTCTAACTATGTGATAGAGTGTGAGGAAACCCTATGTATAGTGTCGTAGTGAAAATTTGTAAAGTGAGGAAAGTATGGTGTGTGAGAAATGGATGGGATTAAATAGAGTGAAACATCAGAGTGAGATACAGAGAAGAATATGCATGGTTTTGCACCAATACAATAAATTATTAGTGAAGTGATGAGAGTGTAGGAGACTAGAAGTAGTTGTGATAGGGACAACTAAATGTCTATGCACAGAAAAGGAGAGGGAGTTGTGGAAAGAAAATTGTTAAAAGTCATAAGTTTCAAATATTGAGGTAATTTATTGTTCTTAGTTTGAAAATTGCATGGAAAGTAGAACACTTGACTGAAGCAGGTAGGGGCCTGCAATTATAAGATGTTGTAGCATCTAGGAAGATTATGGATTCCTACTATGATGGGGGTTGGGTCTTCTTGTTAGTAGGTGCTCACAAACAGATGATGTAATCAAAGGTGGTTCCTTGATTATCATGATAATGCAAAACAAGATTTGGTCCTTTTTCTCCCAGAGGGGTTTTCACATTAATCATTTTGTTAAAATGTATGTGAATGGTGGTATCTAATGTGTTTCTTGATCGTATGAAATTAAATGTTCAAGTGCTGAACATAAAAAAGAAAAAGGAAAAATTGTTAAATATTGATTCAATCCCCCCTCTTAATAATCTTAGATTCCCAAGAATTGTTATCAGAGATAAGGTTCCTGAGTTCCATAAACCTCTAGCTCATAATGTAGGGGGGAGGGGGTGTTATTGGGATTACCAGTGCACCTTGTATGTTTCATGACATGTGCTTAAACACCTATCAAGGATATATTAACTTTGATAATGCATTTGTTTAATAAAACCTATGGGTTTTTTGTGTAACGACAACCCTAACCTCAATCCTTAATAATGATTCATGTTTTTGTAGTGAAGAAGTAATATAGGAACTCACTCCTTCAAAAGATGCTATGTAGACTACTCTAGTATTAGTAGTGCTTGAATTTAAACATACTGTTCTCTTTGAATTTCACCCCTCAAGTAGAGGTATATGGTAGCATTGACGCAATAAGGTTTCCCCTTCGTATTCTCCAATAATCCATTTTGTGACTGCAATTTGGGAAAGTCCACATTGAGGAGGAAATAATGGCTACCATTCATGCAGTGCATATTTGGTGACCATATCTCATAGGGGTTGTTTTCATATCAGTACTGGCCATCATAGTCTAAAGAAGTTTTTCCAACGATTGCTAAATTCACCAAAAGAATAAAAAATGGGTCAATAAGATGTTGGGGGTATGATAATGAGATCATATATAAGGGTAAATAATTTTTTTTGGTTGATTCTTTATCTAGAAAATTTGAGGAGGATATGCCACTTCTTTCCTTCTCATTACAAAGCTTAGTATGGATCCAACAATCCTATAGGAAATAGCTATGAAAAGGTTATTTTAAGGTATCTCATAAAGCAACTTTAGATAGATCTAAACGCACCTAAAATTTATGGCATGGAAACAATATATATTATAGTATAAAGGGAAAATTGATTTAGAACAATATTTGATCGATTAATAATGGTTATCACAGGAGCTAAATTGATGAAAAACAACAAGTCATTTTAACTTTTAGAAAAAATATGAAATAATTATGGTTTCATTCTTTCGAGAGGACATTGAAACATATATCTGTAACAACATACTACAACTTCCCTTCCTCATACATGGAAATAGGAATGAACATACTGATGACTTCATTCAATTCCAAATTTTAAGAGTTTTCATATTTTCTTATCACCCTTCTAGGTCAATGATATACTAAAAAGGGAGGGTCCCTCATCTGTAAATTTCCATGGATATTCCAATGGAATAGTTCACCACAATAGATGTGTTGAAAGTACTGAAATATTTATTGTGAACGTTAATCTCCTTTAGATATCATATTCTTTTATTTACTATTTTAGGGTTAAATATATGAAATAGCTAAAATGTAAAATATATAAAAGATATAAATACACACACACACACAACATCCACCAATAGACATAATATATTACCTTTGGACACCCTTACATGAGAAAACAAAACTAGAAAATGAGGTTGCTATGTTCCCTATTTTCTAGTATGGAAACATGTAAATATAAAGAAATATATACTCTCTATGGAGTTACCTAAGTCATGTGTCTTATAAGGTTTTTATAGAATCCAAACCACATAATTTTTTATCTCTAAATTATCACTCTTAGTTGCTTTAGTCATGTATGGAACAAATATAATAACATAGAATGCAACCCTTTCTCCTCCTACTGTCATGCTACATTTCCTGATAGCCATATAGGGGTAAGAGTTTGACCTCTTCAACCCTTAAATAGTGTTATCATTTTAGATCATATTGAACCTTATTGATATCCCACATGTAGCTAGCACTATATATGTGAATGATGAGTAATAAGATCACATCCTCTCTTACCATATAGGTCAACATGTGGAAGGAATAACCTTTGCATGCGAGATTTGATTGAAGTGATTCTTGCACCAATGGAAAGGTATTTAAGGGTCGATTAATGTTAGAGGATATTGGTGTAAGTGGTAAAAATGTTGACCCCTAGAAATTCTATTTGATGTGTCATAATGACTCTAGAAGGTTTCAAACCCCAATTTTTCAGTTTGGAACCTATCATGAAAATGACCCTAAAATATAATACATGCAAGTTATTCATATTTAAATACATTGAGATGGATCATAAATAATGTAGTGATACAATCCATGTTAGTTCCTCAAACAGATTTCAGTCAATAGGAAGGATAGATGAAATGACTTCTAGAGGTAGGCTGAAATGGGTCATAATTTTTACAACCAGCTATGACAAACACCTTAACGATATTTTGAACTCCAAGTGCTTCTTGCACTAAATACCCATGAATGCTTCAACCTATATTTTTCAATCCTAAATTTTCAACGTATGCTTCACTATATGCATTACATAAGGACACCTATTGCAATGCTTATCTTTAACATGTCTTTTGAACTATTCCCTCTCCTTATCATGACAAATGGTAAGATTCATCACAATATAGTATGCCTTTATTATCCCCTTTGAACATCAATTCACTATAAAGTGAACACTAAACCACCATACTTTATCTATCACTTGGTATAGAGGCTAAAGTTTTGAACAAAGATAGATAACCCAGACACAACCCCAACTCTAACGAAATAATCCCACACCCATGTGCTTTGTTATTGGATAAAGAACTTGAAGTTAGAAAACTATTAATAATGTAATTTTCATCCTAATTATAAAAGAAATAAACCCACATTCATCACCCATTAAACCAATTTCTCTATCATAACATTCTTAATCATATGCATAAAAAATGTGAAGAAAAAAAAGAAGAATAATACTAATATATAAAATTAATATTAAATAAATATAACTAACCCAATTTATTCCCCACATACCAATAGAAGTATTCCCCACTGACCCATAACATTTGCACTATGTCATAAGGATATCCAAACCCCATTTGTTTCCCACGTACCCATATGCACCTAAACCCAATTTCTTTATTAACTTATTCACATACTAGTTTTCTTATAGTAAAATATATAAAAATCAACTTTTTGAATTCTTAGACGTTCGTAAAAATCCTTAAACTAAGTTAAAGCAGAGTCCGTACACTAACTTGAAGTGAAGTTCGTACACTAGACTAAATCTTAAAATTATTAAAAAACTCCCCCAATATAATTATGGAGAATCCTTATATATATTAAAATGCATTGTCTGAAGACGTCATGTTGTTTCTTTGAAAATAATAGAAATTTAACTATCATTTTGAAAAAAAGTGTAAATTAAAATTTTTAAAATATAAATTAAAATGATCAAATTTTAAGATTTTGGGTGTCCCAGAACTTTGGTGTTGTTGATTCATTTCTGTTTAATGGTGTTGATCCAATTCTTCCATCAAAAAAATGATTTAAAAAGCCCAAAATAAAATTTCTTCAAATTGTTTTGACAAATTCCAACCAAAAATAGCCCTCCCTACAAAATTTTGGCCTTCTAATGCCCTTTTAAACCTTTATTAGCTAATGAAACTCCCTACTCTATATGGAAATTCAAAACCTTCTTTAATGTAATGCTTCAGTTGAAGGAATGCATGCAAAATGGAATACATTTATTTGTCCTAGGTGGGATAATTTTGGACTGTTTCCAAAAGTGTCTTATTGTGGTAAGCTATCAGATGCCCCTGCTGAGTTAAAAATGCACCAATGGCATAGTTGGATGCATATTTCTCAATCTCAAATGGTTGTTGCAAGTTTGGTAATGTGAGAACTAGTGCAAAGCTAAGGTGATACTTCAACACAAAAAATGCCTCCTATTGGGTTCCAGACAAAAGAAACATTTCTTTCGTTATACCCTTGTGATTTGACTTAAACGCCCAATGATATGAGATAACCCCAACATGAACTTGCGATAGCAATTGAAAAGACCCAGAAAGATGCAGAGCTTTGTTAGAGTGGTTGGGGTTGGCCAATCATGAATGAGTTGTATCTTGGATGGGTCCACATGCACAACTTTCTCATCAGTGATGTACCCCAGATATTGAACCTGGGTCATGCCAAAGTACTTTTCTCCAAATTGGCACATAGAAGTTTGGAAGACCTACCAAGAATGGTGGAGGTGCTCTTCCCAACTCTGGCTAAAGATTAAGATGTTATCTGAATACACCACCATGGATGCGTTGGTGAAGGGTCGCAAGATCTCATCCATCAATCTCATGAAGGTTGCAGTGTAATTCGTCAACCCCAAATAATTTGAAGGAGTTCTTCCACACATGAGAGGGTTTGATATGCACATAAGGATAACCAAACTTGAAGTCAATATTGTTGAAGTTTAGCCTTCGATAGTCAATATAGATTGTGGAGGCCCCTTCCTTCTTCTGTTTCAATACAGTCGGGCTCTCGTTCGTGGATGATCTTGGCCTCATGTTCCCTTTCTGCAATACATCCTTAATTTTCCTCTTGATCTCATCGTTCTCTATAATACAACATCGATAGATCATTCCATTGGGTACCAATATTTAGGGGGTCTGATTTATGGAGTTCTTGACCTGATAGTGTAGAGGTACCCAGGTAGGTGAGGTGAAAATGTCCCTATATTCTTCCATGACCTTATCCATATCCTTCTATTGTACGAAGGAGCCCTATCTAGAATTCATTGCCACAATCATCTTCTTGCCCTGAGTGAATCTCATAAGGAAAAAAAATCTTCATCTATTAAATGATCTTACTGCATTGTGTTGCAGAGATCAAAGAGATGGTGGTAGGTGGGGCTACCTCCGATATTCTCTAAAACTTATTTCCCTAAGTAATAATCATAGAGCGAGGTCTAGACTCATATAGAGCATTTTGCTTCCACAAGTATGGTTGTCCTAATAATACATAACAAACTTCAAGATGAGAAACATCACACAATACTTCATCCATGAAGGGCTTGACGTTGTAGGGAAGGCAAGATTGCTAGCTAAAGGAGAGCTCTCTTTCTTGGTGAAGCCACCCAATGGTGTACAGATGTGTATGTACTCTAATTGGTATGCCCAACTGCTTCACGACCTATACGGAAATGAGGTTAATTTTTCTTCCACTATCGAAAATGAACTACAGCAAAGAATCCTTCACCCACATATGTGAGTGGAAGAGGCATTCCCCCTCCTATGGATCTTTAAGTTCATTCTTCTGGATCTTGGTGGTGGCCATAGTGGCACTGGGCTCTCCATCAATGATCTACTTCCCCTTATCATTCACCTTGTCAAGTTATGACTCAGATCTGGAACATTCGTCTGATTTAGAAGCCTTCATCTCAACCATGAGTAACTTCTTGGCCTGACACTCACTTGTGTTGTGAGTGGAGTTCTTATGGAACTCACACCACTTTTGTGTTGTTCTTCATGGTATTGTTATTTTCTTTTGGCTTCAGTGAGTCATTTTGGGTCACTCTGCCTTGGATTTTGCCTATTCTCTGGGGTTTGGGGGTGTGTTGCCCTTACCTCAGATTCATAGATCCAAAGTCTCACTTGTTCTGTTTAAACTTCTACTCAATCTTGATAGCATATCAGTACGCGATGCTGAGAGAGGAGATGTCTAGGAACTCCATCGCATCCTCGATGTACATGGGTAGACAACTGTGATACTTGAGGACTAAATGTCGCTCATAATACCTGATACCTAACTTTTTGCAAAGGGTATGAAAAACAATGGTAAACTTCAGCACTTCTTGGTCCCTTCTCTACCTCAGCATGGTGCACTTTATGTATTTATTCTCCTAGCTCCTGATATGGTAATACTTCTCATTGATGGCATCACAGAATGAATTCTGAATTCGTGAAACTGAAAATAGTGAGGGTGTACTTTCTTCCTTCTTCTCATAGTAGGTTTCCCACCATTCCTTAATGTGGGGGGCAGATTTGAGAAGTGTGGAAGTAATATTTTCATGGCTAGAAAAATCGTGAATAGAAAAATAACCTTCTAGCAAATTAAACCATTTATTTATGGAGCTTGCATCTATTTGAACTTCAAATATGGGGATGTCAAAGCTAACTTGTACCTTAAATGGTGTGGCACTTCGAGAGTGGTTGTTGGAAGAAGGTGCATCACCTTTGGGTAACTGCTAAAGGATCTAGGTAAAGTTTTCCATCATCGTGTTCCTCTATCGCTCAAGGGTTTCTTCACACAAGATTTTGAAAGGATCTCTTGCCCCCTATTCTCTCTTCTCTTCCACCATGGGAGGCCTTTGTGATTTTTCAGGTTGGGCTTGTAAAGGTTTGACGAGTTCGAGCCCTAATGCCTTATATCTCGACCTCGTTGGTGACATGCAAAGAAAAGAAGAGGAAGAGTAGGCCACTCTGATACCACTAATTCGAACTTAATCATGAACTCAAAAAATTTCCAATATAAATATAAATACATAGATGCAATAGAAATAACACTTCATTTCTTTGATATCAAATACTAAAATATGCTTAAAAATATAATGGAAATAAACTAGCTCTAGTGATGGTCCCTTATCTCTAAGGAGAGATGTGGTAGCTACGTGCCTCTGAACTATGCTACAATGAGGCTCAATGGCCCATGTATTTTTTAAAAACAAGTGAAAACCATAAAAAACCAAAACCATAACCTGAGGAGATGGAACACCATGGTTTTTTGCGCCCCATTGGGGTTAGCTGGGAAGCCAAATTCCCGGGGTTATAGCTTTGTCATATTATTTATGTTTGGCATGTACGATACCTTGCTGGAAAGGTTTCTCAAAGTACTACAATATTTATGATGAGATCATTCCAATGGTTATGGGCCTACTACAGGCCTTAAAAAAACATTTTTGAGGCGGTCAAAACCACTCCGAAAGGTTGAGACCAGAAAAAAAAAAAAAATTGTTAAAAATAGTAAATGTTGCCATAAAAAAGGAAACTGATGAAACCAAATGGAGGTCTAGGTGGAATAGGTAGGTGGCCAGCACTATCCACGTGGATTAGCCAATATCCTCTATGAATATTTTGTTTCCTCCACATTGTTTGTTTCTATGTGAAACAAACCAAGGTTGGGTCTAGGTAGATAGCCCCGTACTATGTATCCCAACGCTTCCTATTAGATGTAGTTTTTTAACAATAATAAGATTCTAGGATCTGGGGTTGTCCCCACACTCTATAGCCATTGTGACCCTAGTATCAATGTTTCTATGGAGCCTATGCCTAGTGCTAAGATAAGATCCCCCTTTAACCCACCAGGGTCTTCACATTGGGTTGATGTGTCCATGGGAACCGCCCACTGCTCCCTCGATTAGTTGTCACTTCTACTACCATGGCCCAAATCTCTATGCTTGGCGTTGTTTTCATTTTCATTTACCAATGTTGTTGAGGTAAATATTGTGGGATGATCTATCCTACAGGGTCTTCCCAACACTTCTCTAATTGGTTGTTTCTTTTTCAACGTGAGAGCATGGCCCAACTTCAGTCACCCAAGACTTCTCAACACATAAAAAAATAAACCATTTGGATTTAACCTCCGGGATGACTTCACCCACACCACATGTAAACCTTTAAGTGGTGACTTGTGTGACCAAAGAAAAAGATACTTGGGTGCCAAAAAAATATAAATCCACTTGTAATGTGTTTGATGTTTATGTCATCAATTGCTATCATTTAGGGCTATCATGATACGCCACCTGTCCTATTATTAGACAGGATAGAGGATGTTTTCTAAGGTCTTGTTTCACAACCTTTTCCTTTGTTAATTCATGTTTCAACTTACCAATCATTTTCTTTAGGTTCGAGCCTTTGGTCGTTGACACCACTCCTGAGTGGATTATCGATTTGGAAGGGGTTCCCCTGCAGTAGATTTCCACCAATTATCAATGAAATAAACTATGTGGGAAACCACCTTTGGGACCACGGAGCCCATCTAATAGAATGTCTCCAATTGCCCCCAGAAATCTGCCATGTGGACCAATATTTTTGTTCCAGTTCATTCTTTCACATCCCAAAGGGTTTTGCATTGGGGTAATGTCGTCAAGCTATCCCCAATAGGTGGATCAACCTGCTAGGTTCTTCCCAAAGTTTACAACTTTGTGTGGTAACTACAACCTCCAAGGTATGAATTCCAGGATTGCATCATCCCAGTCACTTAGACTTAGGTTCTAAAATTATTTCACTAGAGTGAACCCTCCAGGCCAGCCTCTCAGGTAGGTTCAACCTTTGGCCAATGAAAAAATTCCTCTATGCTATTATGGCCTCCACATAAGTTCGTATCTTCATGTAGATATTGAAGTCCCTAGTAGGCCCATAACCCCTTATCCTAATGCTTCCTATTCATTTCATTTTTTTAACAATAAAGAGATTCTGAGATCTAGGGTTGTCCCCACACTCTATAGCCACTGCACCTTTTGTCTCAACTATTGTATGGAGCCTCTGCCTAGTGCTAGGGCTGCATCCCCCTTTAACCCACCAACATCTTGTTGGTAGGTTTACATGTCTACGAGGACCACCTGACGCTCTCTCTATTGGTTTTCACTTCTACTACTGTGACCCAAATCTCTTTGCTTGGTGTTGTCTCCATTTTCATCTACCAATGTTGTTGAGGTAAATATTCTGGGATAAAATATCTTGCGAGGTCCTCCAAACACTTCTCTAATTGCCTGTTTCTTTTTCAACATGCCAGCGTGGCACAATTTCAGTCAGCCAACACTTCTCTACACATAAAAAAATAAACCATTAGGCTTCAACCTCTGGGATGACATCACCCACACTACATGTCAACCTTTAAGTGGTGACTTGTGTCACCAAAACAAAAGGCCACTTGGGTGCCCAAAATGTTAAGTCAACCTGTTAGCTAACTATACCAATAGGTTTCATTTTTCATGATTGGCAAGGGAAGTGCCAATATGATCTACTTTGGTGATGCAAATATCTCATATTCTTGTGGAAGAAATATACTTGTTTGGTTAATGTTGCCCTACTTCTCAAAGGGTGATCCAACAGCCTAAGCTGGGTCATGCCATGTTTCAATTTTTGTTGTAGATTAGAGAAAGAAACCTATCCAAACAACTCAATCTTGGCAGGTAAAGTAGATAGGTAGTGGAAGAAGGTTCCCAACTGCTTAATCTGGGGCCTTGGAAGGAATAAGGGTAGCTTTAGACAGAAAATCAAAAGAAAGCCAAAGATAGAGAAAAGGCACAAAAGGGTTTGCAAATCTAAGTGCACCCTCCTTGGAGTAACAAAAAATGCTAGGCAATAGAGTGGGTAGGTAGATGGGGTTGCAGAAAGCATGGTTTGTAATATTTCACTGGCCTAAAGGAAAGGAAAAAACAGGATGCCAGTGCAGATGGTCTGTTCACAGCAGTGTTACAACAAATGAAGCATGTCTAACTTCCATTTTTCCCCATCTCCTTCATGACTAACATTCCTATGCCACCCAACTTCACAAAGAAGATCCAGGTATTTTGTTGGCTCTAGTTTCTTTAATAGCTACATTCCTTGTGAAAAATTCTTTTCATTTTGATCTACTTCCTAGAAGACTAAGTCAATTTCATACAAACTCAATATCCCCCCCCCATCCACCTCTTTCATTCATATTAACTACTAACTTCTTACTATCTAACTCCCCATACCCGCTATTCCCCTATTACTATGTAAAACTTGAAAAAAACCCAAAAAATCTAAGTATCACC
Organism: Pinus taeda; assembly: GCA_000404065.3. Lineage (NCBI taxonomy): Eukaryota > Viridiplantae > Streptophyta > Pinopsida > Pinales > Pinaceae > Pinus > Pinus taeda. The sequence continues at coordinate 90,047 of APFE030036791.1, read as the reverse complement.
GCCCCCGAGAATTATAGCTCTAGGTGTGATTTTGAAGGTCTTCATGCACTGAAAAACATTTGAGCGCAATCCACAGAGCGCCAAAAAATTAATCCTAGGGTTTAATCCGAGATTTCCTCGGGTTAATAGCCTTAAACCCGCTTTAATTATTAACCTTCGTAAAAACCCATTTAACCCGCATATGTTGAAAACAACCCGTAAAACCCACTTTTCCAAAGCTTCCGCCAAGCGCGATTTTCGAAAGAAAATAATATTTAAATCTCCCCACCGTCGAATATTCCCCGCGCACCTTATTGCTCCATCAACCGTCGGATCTGGGCCCTCCCATCCGACGGCCCACATCGCATCGGACGGGCATCAGCGTCCGAAGGATACCTTCCGAGAAAGTGTCAGAGGGTGACGTCAGGCCTCTGCCATGTGTCACCCCCTAGACTCTCTCGGAGCACCCTCTGACAAAACCGCGACTGTATAGAGGGCGCTCCGAGAAAACCCACTTACCACTTTGTTAAACCGCCTGCCTACGCCAGCGCCACGACCCGCCCACCTCACGTCCGCTTGGCGCCCTGTGCAATCCCCGTGGACCACTCACAGACTGCCACATCACCCCATGACATCATGCTGACGTCACCCAACCCTGACCCTACCTGATGACGTCATGCTGACGTCATCTAAAAAGCGCGCCAATGAGCCGAAAGTCCATGTTTAGCCGTTTTTTCGCGTTTTTCTCGTTATTCACTAAAAGAACCACTGCGCTCCTCTGCATGAGAATTACGTCCACTGCCGCCAACCTGCTGAAATCGTCCTGAAGAGCGTTGCCGCCTACAACCCACCTGCACTTGTCACCATTACCGGCAATTCACCAGGTATTTACCGAGTGCATCCTTTCAGAGCTAAGTTACGTCCATGTTTCTCCAAAACTAAACTCACTGGAGTAAAACAAACCTGTTTTTACAATTAAATTCCTGGGAAAACTAGCATTCCCCACAATTGCAGGGTCTAAGTTCACCTAATGAACCCACATACACCTACCCTTCCCTAAATTCCCATTTTTTTCTGTGCATTCGTGGACTGTAGACCTAAAACAACATAATTCACCAGGAAACCTGAGTTGCCTACTCCTGTAAACTATCAAAATTACTCTTGTTAAGCATTCTGCATTATTATCACACCTCATTACCCTTTTACCTCTGCAAGATTAACCCTTTGTGGTCTCCTGCCCGCTAAAACCAGTTCAACACCAAGTCATAACCACTACTTAGCCATGGAGATGCCACCAATAGTCCTAAATATTCAACCTCTGAATGCCCCACACAGAGAGCTAGAGTGGAAAGCCCTACGTGATAAAGATTACCAGATGTTAGACTCCATGCCCATGATAACTAAGTTCAATATTCAGCTGATGAATGAAATAAAGTCCCAACAACTCATTGGGACTGACATCTTGGGAATTTGGGATTCCCACATACTCATCTACAACCTCCCTCAAGTTAATGTGCTACCAGACTTGATAAAACAATGCATGTCAAGTTATTGCTGCACTTTCATACTACAAAGCCCCTTACTCCTCTCTCCCTCTAGGACCTGATAACAAAAAGGGGCAACTTGTCCAGGGATCAGATTTCCAGGGTTAACCAGTTGTTTTTTCAGCCTAAGTATCAATCCATGACTGCTTCCCTTCCCATACCATATCCATATCTCAATGAGCTGGGGAAAATGATGGTAGATTTGATTAGTTACATCCTGGGTTATGGGACATATGAGGATGTGGATGAAACCATCATAGCAATGTTGTCCATTTTCTCCCCAGGGATGCCTCATGTTGTACATTATGACTTTGCCGCTTTCATTGCCAATAAGATTCATGAGAAATTTATGAATCGGGAGAGGGAGAAGGTGTTTAAATACACCAGGTACATCTATCATTTATTCTTATTCTATCAGCTTGATGCCTTCCCTGTCCCTCTAAAGAAGCTAGACAACCAGGGACGCCCAAGGTCGGTTGTTTTTTGGACGGAATTTTGCCATCTTCTGCCTTATTCACCATATACCTACTGTGAATTTATTGATCTATTCATTCATCCAGCTATGACCTTGTTGTTGGGTGCCCCTCCCCCAAGATTGACCGAAGAAATGCAGAGAATCCTTCAACTGTTGAAGGCATACAGCATTGGTGATTGGTACTTTTACCAACACCATATAGTAATCAGAGTATATGGCTGTGAGCTAAATCCCTATAGACTGCCAAAATATGTACCTATGAGACTCTTTGCCCTAGAGTATTTCAGGCAGTTTGGAAATGCTGACTTTTTCCATTTCCAAAGCAAAAACAAGAAGGTGCAACTAAAGGTAAAGAATCAGCTGGGCCCCTTCTTGTAGAATAAGAAGAAGGAAGGATGGAAGGAAGCTGATAGGATCCTAGAGACCCTCAGACTTCAAACCAGTTTTAAGTGGGTGCCTTATGACCCCAACCACTTCATTTCCCTTAGGAGAATAAAGTATAAATTGGGGGGCTATGTTCATGTGAAACTGCCCCATGTTGAGAAGTATGCCAATGCCCTAAGCTGGAAAGAAGGCACCTTAGAAGAACCAATTGGTCAAGAAGAAATGCTAAGAAGAGAAACAAGCAAACTTGAGAAAGAGGCTCACTTGGAATCTTGTGGGCAGGTTTCTTCCTCATATCAAAGGCAAATTGGAGCAGCTGCCTCATCTTCCACAGCCCAGCAGCAAGTAGCCGGAGTTTCCCAACAAGAAACAAATAAAGGCAAGGGCAAAGAGGTGGAGCAGGAACAATCACCTCCTAGAACACAGCAACAAACAGAGCAGCAAGAAGAAAAGGAGGTTGAACAGCAACAAGAAGAGCAAGAAAAATAGCAAGAAGAGCCTCAAGAAGAGGGGCAACCTATGCAGCAAGAACAAATGGCTGAGGCCCCAGCACCTACTGAGCAACAAGCTCAACAGAACATGCCATCTGGGCAAGAGAAGACAGTGGAGACCTCAGTGCTCCAAAATCCACAAAAGGTGGAAAAAGGAAAGAAGAGGACAGAGAGCAGGATACTCCCCTTACAACGTCCACAAATCAAGGGGAGAAAAGGCAGAGATTAAATCCCCTCTCTGAAGAAGAAATGCCTATGGGGCAATCAGTGATAATGGGCCCACCAAGCATGGAGGTGTCAGCTAGTTCCTTTCAGCAGGAACAAGAGAGAAATCTTGGAGGAGAGGTCAGCTCCTCAAGCCATCAAAAGAGACCTGAGGCAGGCATCAAACAACAGTTCACCGATATCAAAAGGAGAAATGAGCCACTCAGGCTCCAAATCTACAATCAGTTACTAAAGATGGCCCCCACAAATCAACAGAGGCTGATGTCAGCATATGACATCTCAGAAGGAAAAATGACCATGAGTCATTTCATGCCTACCACGGTGCAGCCACAATCAGCTGCAGACTACATAAGAACCAACTTGGAGGTTCTGGCAAAAGACATTCACCCCATGGACCAAATAGAACTTCATAAGCAAACGGGTGAAATGGTCTATGCAACATTGGCAGACAAAACAATGTTGGCAAAAAGGCTGGAAAACAACCTAAATAATACAGCTGCCCAACTGGAGTTGGAGAAAGCATCCTCCCTGGCCAAAGACAACAGAATCAAGTCTTTGGAAGATATAATTATAGAGCTGGGGCATGACCCCAAGGATCCTAAAGCCATACAATCACTGCTGAAGATAAGGGACGCAGACTTGGCAACCCTGAGAAAGAAGGTGAAGCTACCAACAACCATTCACCCCCAAACAGATGAGGTTGCTCAGCAGAAGCAAGAATAAGAGATAGCTACATTGCTGGTAGCACTGCACAAGCAACTAGTGCAGACAGAAGGAAGACTAGAGGACACCGAGGCTGCACTGTAGGCAGCCCTACAGTAGAAAGAGGGAGGCCAGACTTCTCAGCCCCCTCCAGAGGTTATTAACATTGAGGAGCCTCCAAAGATCACTCCTCCTCCCACAGAAGCAGCAGCACCATCAACATCAACAGCAGCAGTGTCTACAAAGCAGGCTCCAAGCCTGGACATGCAGAAATTGTTAAATGAGGTCCAGGCCCTAGAGGCCCATATGATAGAACTGAATGGAGCCAAGGATGAGTTGGCCAAGTTAAATGAGAAATATGATAAATCAAAGCAAAATGTGACTGAGAAAGGGAGAGAAATAAAAACTCTCAAGGAAAGGATAAAAGAGCTGGAGAAGGAGCTCACCCTTGACAAAGTGGTGGGTGAGATCAGAAGAGTTTTGTGGACCCACATTGGC
>APFE030036791.1:5182-81131 GCA_000404065.3 Pinus taeda | reverse complement strand
GCAGTGAAGACAAACCTCAAAACTTTCCCATATATGCTGTTCATTCTGACATAGACTCCTATATTCTCTTCAATGACAATACAGGTCCCACAAATGATGAAGAAATCCAGTCAATCAAACAAGATCAGCATATAAATGAAGAAACTCCTAATCTAGAAATATTGGTTGAGGAGTCAACAAACAAAAATGTCCAGAAAGACAGCCAAATGTAAGCCCAGATCTCAAATTGTTGATGCCAAGTCCCACTACAGCTGACAATCCTCCCCTAAATCAAGAAGTCCTCTGGTTTCTTGAATTTGATGGATCAGTCAACAAATTTGGGGCAGGGGCAGGGGTTTGGATACATAACAAACAAAACAATCATGTAGAAGGTCGAGCCTATAGGTTTTAAACTTCAGGTGCACCAACAATATGGTTGAATATGAAGCCCTCTTACTAGGCCTTAAGCTAGTAAAATCCTTACAGGCCATAAAAGTTTCAATCCTAGGAGACTCTGACCTAATCATCCAACAAGTAAAAGGAAAATTTGTCACTAATGACAAAAGGCTGAGATCTTACAGGTCTGCTGCTGCTGAAATCCTGAATTCCTTCACTGAATTCCAAATAACCAAAATTCCTAGAACCCATAACCTTCATGCTCATAGTTTGGCCACATTTGCAAGCACTTGCAAGCTACCTTTTGAAACCCAACATTTCTTTGCAGCTGAGGTAAAACACAGACCTTCTGTCCCAAACAATGTCAAGGATTGGCAAGTGTTTGAGGATGACAAACAAATAAACAATTTCTTGACTCTACAACAAGAATTTGCAGGACTAAACATTGATACAGAGACTACAAGTGATTCACAAACAACAGGTGAACAACACCATACCAATATCTCACTTAAAACAGCAAATCAAATGCTTTGTCCAACAAACTTTGACCAGGAGAATATACAAGAACTTGAACAAGTTCATTATGAGGAAATGGCTCATACTGAAGCTGAAGTTATACAATGGAAAGACAATTTCCTTCCAACAGGACTAGCTCCATTGGAGGACATTTTTGACTCAAATGATGTCCCTAGAAAGCCAAAATTGCAGCCCCTTAATGCTGCTATTGAAGAATGCAACATTGGAACTATTGAAAAGCCAAAGATAATCAAATTGTCTGTATCTTTACCACCTGATCAAAAGCCTAAATACATTGACCTCTTTAAGGAATTCCAAGATGTCTTTGCATGGGGTTATGAGGATTTGAAATCCTATGATACCTCCATCATTCAACATACAATCCCTCTTAAGCCGAATCAGAAACCTTTTAAACAGAAATTGAGGAGGATCAACCCTATGCTTCTCCCCTCAATTGAAAAAGAGGTACAAAAAATGTTTAAAGCTGGCATAATAGCACCAATCAGATTCTCAGAATGGATTTCAAATTTGGTCCCTACAAGAAAGAAAACTGGTGAAATCAGGCTTTGTGTTGATCTTAGGAACTTGAATCAAGTGTCCCTAAAAGATAATTACCCCTTACAGGGGCATCAAGAATTTCTTTACTTGATGGATTCTCAGGCTTTAACCAGATCCTAGTCCACCCTGATGATTAGGAAAAAACAACATTTACAACCCCATGGGGAACCTTCAAATATGTCAAAATGCCTTTTGGTTTGGAAAATGCAGGAGCCACCTTTCAAAGGGCAATGGATATTTCCTTTTCCAAAGAAATCTGTGATTTCCTTGTCATCTACTTAGACGACCTCACACCTTTCTCAAAGTCAGACCAAGAACATTTGAAACATCTAAAGCAAATATTCACAACTTGCAGGAAATATGGGATTTCCTTAAATCCCGAGAAATCCCTATTTGGATTGGAAGAAGGTAAGTTATTAGGTCATATCATTTCAAAGGATGGCATTAGAATTGACCCAGACAGAATACAGGCCATCTTGCAAATGCCCCACCCAAGAAACATCAAAGAATTACAAGCATTCCTTGGGAAGATTAACTTCCTCAGGAGATTCATCCCAAATTTGGCTGAATTAAGCAGATTACTAAATAACATGCTGAAAAAGGATTCAAAAGTAAAATGGAGAGTAGAAGCAAATCAAGCTTTTGAAGGAATAAAGCTGGCCCTTACCCAAACTCCAGTCTTAACAAATCCTCAATTTGACAAAGAGTTTATCATTTTCTCTTTTGCTTCTCAGCATACTATTGCTGCTATCTTATTACAGAAAGATGACCAAGGAAATGAGAGACCTATTGCATTCTTTAGTAGAGCTCTCAGAGATGCTCCCATAAAATACCAGATCATGGAAAAGCAATCATATGCCTTGGTCAAAGCCATCAAAGACTTTAGAATCTATATCCTATACTCCCATGTTATAGCTTATGTACCAAGTCCCATTGTCAAAGATATACTCACTCAAGAGAATTGGAGGGCAGAAGAGGAAAATGGATTGCCAACATCTTAGAATTTGACATTGAAATAAAACGTACAAAGTTGATAAAAGGGAAAGGTTTGGCTACATTAATGTCTGAAACAAATTTCCAAGCCTTGGACATCAACCAACTAGACGGTGAACCGGAGCTGGCGACTCCAAAGATCAATGTAGCCTTTGAACAATCCCTGTGGTATTCTGATATCTGTCATATATTGAAAAACCTGTGTGCTCCCCAAGGATTGTCTAGAACTAAATGTAGGTTCTTAAAAATGAAAGCCTCAATATTTTGTGTCATAGATGGCAATTTGCTTTGGAAAAACCATGAGGGTATATTTCTAAACTGCTTAATTGAAGATGAGGCTAACAATGTCATAAAGGAATTTCATGCAGGTGATTGTGGTGGACATTTGTACTGGAAGTCCATTGTGGATAAAATACTAAGGGCTGGTTACTATTGGCCCACTCTGTTCCCTGATGTAAAAAGTTTCACCACCTCATGCCATAAGTGTCAAATATTTGAGGGAAAGAGAAAGTTACTACCACTCCCTCTGAGGCCTATTGCAACGGAAAGACCTTTTCAACAATGGAGTTTGGATTTCATTGGGGAAATTCATCCCTCATCCTCAGGCCAGCACAGATGGATCCTCACAGCCACTGACTACTTCACCAAATGGATTGAGGCCATCCCTTGTAGACAAGAAAATGATTCAGTAATCATTCAGTTTTTGGAGAACAACATATTGTCTAGGTTTGGTTGTCCCAAAAAGATAATAACAGACAACGTTGCTGCCTTTAGATCCAAGAAAATGGTGAATTTCTGCCACAAATTTCATATTACTTTGGGTCATTCCACTGCCTACTACCCTCAAGGTAATGGCCTAGCTGAGTCATCAAATAAAAGCCTGATAAACATCATCAAGAAGGTGTTGGAAGACAATAAGAAAAATTGGCATAAGAAACTTGTAAATTCCCTATGGGCAGATAGACTAACAACCAAGAGATCCATTGGTGTCAGCCCATATGAGTTAGTCTATGGATTAGAAGCCAAATTCCCTTCATCACTAGGGGTTCCTGTTATGAAACTACTTCAAGAAAGTCAAGCTGAGCCAAATGGCATGCGAAGAAGGGTCAATCAGATAATATGTTTGCAACAAACTAGGGACCAAGTTTACAGCAGAGTACAAGTTCTCCAAGAAAAGTTAAAGAAAGCTTTTGATAGAAAGACTAAAGCTAAAGATTCCAGCAGAGGTGACAAAGTCCTCAAGTGGGACTCAATAAGGGAAGATAAAGGGAAACATGGAAAATTTGATTCTCTTTGGAGAGGACCATTTGTTATCCAAGTAGTCCAAGGAAACAACACCTACTTCCTAAAAAAAATGGATGAAACTGACTTAAATGAAGGTCCTGTCAATGGCAGGATGTTGAAACATTATTTTGACTACTTTCCATGCATATAGTAGGGTCTTTACTCATGTAAATAATCAGTTGTATATATTTTCTTTCAGCATGCTAATAGTTCAGTTCAAAAGATTGCTGTAAATAAGCAGAAAAGAGGCTCTATATTCTAGAAATTCCACATAGGTGAAAATATCCAGTTTTGAAGTACAAGGAGAAATTTTTCAAGTCTTTCATAGGAGCAGTCAAGGGCCAAGGCATTCTGACCTGCTGTTCTTGGTCTTTCAAAGAAAAACCATCCCCAAGTGGAGCCACTCTTAGCTACCTATACCAATAGGTTTCATTTTTCATGATTGGCAAGGGAAGTGCCAATATGATCTACTTTGGTGATGCAAAGATCTCATATTCTTGTGGAAGAAATATACTTGTTCGGTTAATGCTGCCCTACTTCTGGAAGGGTGATCCAACAGCCGAAGCTGGGTCATGCCATGTTTCAATTTTTGTTGTATATTATAGAAAGAAACATGTCCAAACAGCTCAATCTTGGCAGGTAAAGTAGATAGGTAGTGAAAGAAGGTTCCCAACTACTTAATCTGGGGCCTTGGAAGCAATAAGGATAGCTTTAGATAGAAAATAAAAAGAAAGCCAAAGATAAAGAAAAGGCACAAAAGGGTTTGCAAATCTAAGTGCACCCTCCTTGGAGTAACAAAAAATGCTAGGAAATAGAGTGGGTAGGTAGATGGGGTTGCAGAAAGCAAGGTTTGTAATATTTCACTGGCCTAAAGGAAAGGAAAAAACAGGATGCCAGTGCAGATGGTCTGTTCACAGCAGTGTTACAACAAATGAAGCATGTCTAACTTCCATTTTTCCCCATCTCCTTCATGACTAACATTCCTATGCCACCCAACTTCACAAAGAAGATCCAGGTATTTTGTTGGCTCTAGTTTCTTTAATAGCTACATTCCTTGTGCAAAATTCTTTTCATTTTGATCTACTTCCTAGAAGACTAAGTCAATTTCATACAAAATTAGTATCCCCCCCCATCCACCTCTTTCATTCATATTAACTACTAACTTATTACTATCTAACTCCCCATACCCCCTATTCCCCTATTACTATGTAAAACTTGCAAAAAACCCAAAAAATCTAAGTATCCCCGCCCCTGAGCATTATAGCTCTAGGTGTGATTTTTAAGGTCTTCATGCGCTGAAAAAAAATTGAGCACAACCCACAGAGCGCCAAAAAATTAATCCTAGGGGTTAATCCGAGATTTGATCGGGTTAATAGCCTTAAACCTGCTTTAATTATTAACCTTCGTAAAAACCCATTTAACTCGCATATGCTGAAAACAACCCGGAAAACCCACTCTTCCAAAGTTTCCGCCAAGCGTGATTTTCGAAAGGAAATAATATTTAAATATCCCCGCCGTCGAATATTCCCCGCGCACCTTATCGCTCCGTCAATCGTCGGATCTGGGCCCTCCCATCCGACGGCCCACATCGCATCGGACGGGCATTAGCGTCCGAAGGATACCTTCCAAGAAACTGTCAGAGGGTGATGCCAGGCCTCCACCACGCGTCACCCCCTAGACTCTCTCGGAGCACCCTCTGACAAAACCACGACCGTATAGAGGGCGCTCCGAAAAAACCCGCTTACCACTTTGTTAAACCGCCTGCCTACGCCAGCGCCACGACCCGCCCACGTCATGTCCGATTGGCGCCCTCTGCAATCCCCGTGGACCACTCACAGACTACCACGTCACCCCATGACGTCATGCTGACATCACCCGACCCTGACCCCACCTGATGACGTGATGTTGACGTCATCCAAAAAGCACGCCAATGAGCCAAAAGTCCATATTTAGCCGTTTTTTCGCGTTTTCTCATTTTTTCACTGAAAGAACCACTGCGCTCCTCTGCATGAGAATTACGTCCACTGCCGCCAACCTGCTGAAATCGTCCTGAAGAGCGCTGCCGCCTACAACCCACCTGCACTTGTCACCATTACCGGCAATTCACCAGGTATTTACCCAGTGCATCCTTTCAGAGCTAAGTTACGTCCATGTTTCTACAAAACTGAACTCACAGGAGTAAAACAAACCTATTTTTACCATTAAATTCCCTGGAAAGCTAGCATTCCCCACAATTGCAGGGTCTAAGTTCACCTATTGAACCCACATACACCTACCCTTCCCTAAATTCCCATTTTTGTCCGCGCATTCGTGGACTGTAGACCTAAAACAGCATAATTCACCAGGAAAACTGAGTTGCCTACTCCTCCAAACTATCAAAATTACTCTTGTTAAGCATTTTGCGCTATTATCACACCTCATTACCCTTTTACCTCTGCAAAATTAACCCTCTATGGTCTCCTTCCCGCTAAAACCAGTTCAGCACCAAGTCATAACCACTACTTAGCCATGGATACACCACCAACAGTCCTAAATATTCAACCTCTGAATGCCCCACACAGAGAGCTAGAGTGGAAAGCCCTAGGTGATAAAGATTACCAGATGTTAGACTCCATGTCCATGACAGTTAAGTTCAATATTCAGCTGATGAATGAAATAAAGGCCCAACATCTCAGTGGGACTGACACCTTGGGAATTTGGGATTCCCACATACTCATCTACAACCTCCCTCAAGTTAATGTGCTACCAGACGTGATAAAACAATGCATGTCAAGTTATGATCCCGGCCAAAGAGCTATCCTCAACCCCTCAGGCTCAGTACTATTCCATATCACCCCTGAGACTATCAATGAAATGCTGCACTTTCATACTACAAAGCCCCTTACTCCTCTCTCCCTCCAGGACCTGATAACAAAAGGGGGAAAATTGTCCACGGATCAGATTTCCAGGGTTAACCAGTTGTTTTTTCAGCCTGAGTATCAATCTATGACTGCTTCCCTTCCCATACCATATCCATATCTCAATGAGCTGGGGAAAATGATGGTACATTTGATCAGTTACATCCTGGGTTATGGGACATATGAGGATGTGGATGAAACCATCATAGCAATGTTGTCCATTTTCTCCCCAGGGATACCTCCTGTTGTACATTATGACTTTGCCACTTTCATTGCCAATACGATTCATGAGTAATTTATGAATCTGGAGAGGGAGAAGGTGTTTAAATACACCAGGTACATCTATCATCTATTCTTATTCTATCAGCCTGATGCCTTCCCTGTCCCTCTGAAGAAGCTAGACAACCAGGGACGCCCAAGGTCGGTTGTTTTTTGGACTACAGTTTGCCATCTTTTGCCTTATTCACCATACACCTACTGTGAATTTATTGATCTATTATTCATCCAGCTATGACCTTGTTGTTGGGTGCCCCTCCCCTAAGATTGACAGAAGAAATGCAGAGAATCCTTGAACTCTCGAAGGCATACAACATTGGTGATTGGTACTTTTACCAACACCATACAGTAATCAGAGTATATGGCTGTGAGCTAAATCCCTATAGACTGCCAAAGTATGTACCTATGAGACTCTTTGCCCTAGAGTATTTCAGGCAGTTTGGAAATGCTGACTTTGTCCATTTCCAAAGAAAAAACAAGAAGGTGCAACTGAATGTAAAGAATCAGCTGGGCCCCTTCTTGTAGAATAAGAAGGAGGAAGGATGGAAGGAAGCTGATAGGATCCTAGAGACCCTCAGACTTCAAACCAGTTTTAAGTGGGTGCCTTATGACTCCAACCACTTCATTTCCCTTAGGAGAATAAAGTATAAATTGGGGGGCTATGTTCATGTGAAACTGCCCCATGTTGAGAAGTATGCCAATGCCCTAAGCTGGAAAGAAGGCACCTTAGAAGAGCCAATTGGCCAAGAAGAAATGCTAAGGAGAGAAACAAGCAAACTTGAGAAAGAGGCTGACTTGGAATCTTGTGGGAAGGTTTCTTCCGCATATCAAAGGCAAATTGGAGCAGCTGCCTCATCATCCACAGCCCACCAGCAAGTAGCCGGAGTTGCCCAACAAGAAAAAAATAAAGGGAAGGGCAAGGAGGTGGAGCAGGAACAATCACCTCCTAGAGCAGAGCAACAAATAGAGCAGCAGATAGATAAGGAGGTAGAGCAGCAACTAGACCAGCAACAAGAAAAACAGCAAGAAGAGCCTCAAGAAGAGGGGCAGCCTATGCAGCAAGAACAAATGGCTGAGGCCCCAGCACCAACTGAGCAACAAGCCCAACAGAACATACCATCAGGGCAAGAGAAGACAGTGGAGACTTCAGTACTCCAGACTCCACAAAAAGTGGAAAAAGGAAAGAAGAGAGACAGAGAGCAAGAGACTCCCCTTACAATGTCCGCTAATCAAGGGGAGAAAAGGCAAAGATTAAATCCCCTCTCTGAAGAAGAGATGCTTATGGGGTAATGGATGATAATCGGCCCACCAAACATGGAGGTATCAGCAAGTTCCTTTCAGCAGGAACCAGAGAGAAATCTTGGAGGAGAGGTCAGCTCCTCAAGCCATCAAAGAAAAGCAGAGGGGAGCATCAAACAACAGTTCACTGATATCAAAAGAAGAAATGAGCCACTCAGGCTCCAAATCTACAATCCGTTGTTAAAGGTGGCCCCCACAAATCAGCAGAGGATCATGGCAGCCTATGACATTTCAGAAGGAAAAATGACCATGAGTCATTTCAGGCCCACCACGGCACAGCCACAGTCAACTGCAAATTACATAAGAACCAACCTGGAGGTTCTTGCAAAATACATTCACCCTATGGACCAAATAGAACTCCATAAGCAAACGGGTGAAATGGTCTATGCAACGTTTGCAGACAAGACAATGTTGGCAAAAAGGCTGGAGAACAGCCTAAATAATACAGTTGCCCAACTAGAGTTGGAGAAGGCATCTTCCTTGGCCAAAGACAACAGGATCAAGTCTTTGGAAGACATAATTATAGAGCTGGGGCATGACCCCAAGGATCCCAAAGCCATACAATCACTATTGAAGATAAGGGATGCAGACCTGGCAGCCCTAAGAAAGAAAGTAAAGCTCCTAGCAACCATTCATCCCCAAACAGATGAGGTTGCTCAATAGAAGCAAGAACAAGAAATAGCTACATTGCTGGTAGCACTGCACAAACAACTTTTGCAGATAGAAGGGAGGCTGGAGGACACTGAGGCTGCACTACAAGCAGCCCTACAGCAGAAAGAGGGAGGTCAGACTTCTCAGCCCCCTCCACAGGTTATTAACCTTGAGGAGCCTCCAAAGACCACTCCTCCTCACACAGAAGCAGCAGCAGCACCGTCCACATCAGCAGCAGCACCGTCCACATCAGCAGCATCACCATCAACATCAAAAGCAGCAGCCTCTACAGAACAATCTCCGAGCTTGGACATGCAGAAATTGTTAAATGAGGTCCAGGCCCTAGAGGCCCAGATGACAGAACTAAATGGAGCCAAGGATGAGTTGGCCAAACTAAATGAAAAATATGATAAATCAAAGCAGAATGTGGTTGCGAAAGGGAGAGAAATAAAAACTCTCAAGGAAAGAATCAAAGAGCTGGAGAAGGAGATCACCCTTGACAAAGTGGTGGGTGAGATCAGAAGAGTTTTGTGGACCCACATTTGTCAATCAATAACGGACCAATGGCAATATATTAAAACCATTCATGAGCAAATGGAGCTCATAGGTAAAGCACAAAGGGAAGTGCATAGAGCAAGGGCATCTCTAGGCAGTATGCCTGAGGTAGCCAACATATTGATCAATGTGCTCAATAACAGGACAGGCCCTCAGCTGGCAGCAATTGGGATCACCAGCAGGACAGAGACTATCCAGCTAGTTAAGAGGGTCCTCACACTGAAAAGTCTGGTACAAACATTGCACAGAAGGAGCCAAGATATGCAAGCAGAGGTAAACAGGTTCATGGATAAGTTTGCTGCATTACAGGGCAGAGGTCTCCCCAGCTTACTCAACAGTGCAGGAAAAATTCTATCACACGAAGATTATGCTAAGAGGGTGAACACATTTCCTACAAATCAAATCAGCTAAGGATCAAGCAGCTCCCAGGCTACAGGGCCAGCATCTGGTCAAAGTCTCTATGACAGAATAGAAAATCTATTCTTTATTATGAATGAGATTAACCATCTGTTTGAAATGCCTCCAAATTTCTACAAGTACACAGAGGCAGATGAGACCATGGATGCAATTTTGAGGCATCAATTGCCTACGCAGGATTGGTGGGCCTCCATGATACAATTATTATTATAAACGAGAGGCTTCATCTGAATTTTTTCATCAAAATATATAAATCATCACCTTCAGAAAGTGTGATACACATACTATGAGAGAAAGGTGGAATGAGCCACCTCAGCATGAAGATTCAGCCACCAAGAACAGCAAAGACAGCTACAGGTAGCAGGGTCGACAAAAATCTTCAGCATGATAGAGCATAAAGACACATCATTCACATCAATCATTAAAGCAGAAACGCTCAACCGACTCACTCTCTTCCAAAGGTCAAGAAGAAGCCTGACAACATTAAAGACCATTTATCTTACACTCAGACTAGCAATAACTTTCCTATCTTATATTGGTAAAAGTTGGTGAGCACAGTTAATGTATCAAATGACTCAGCATTGAGATATTTTGTAAGACCTATTGTATATATACCCCCTCGCATACACTGCCAAGGGGTTGGTGATTATTGTTTTCTGGTTGTTTCTCTTATGAAGAACTGAGGACTCGGCTGTAACTTTCAGAAGGATGTGATTAGTAAAGCCTGGAGTTTACATGAACTGAGTCTTACTGGTGTTTGTTGTGATTGGAACCATTGAATGCTACAGGATTCTAGTGCTATGATTTGATATAATAAGTGTTTCTCTATCTCTGTTATTTTTTCTGTTATTTGCTTAAACTCATTCCTCTCACATATTGTTCTGAATCTAGGAAAGAAAGAAAAATAATAGCTCAGGATTTGTCCATGGAGACACCCTGATCTCAATCTAATTTCACTATAAATGTTTTCACAACTTTCAGCTGTTTAAATTGGAATTCTTGATTGCTCCAATAAGCTCTGAATACCTCACAGTCACTATTTGGCAATTCATTTATGCTACTAAGTAGGGATTGTCATTCAAATTCATGTCACACTGTTGGTAACTCCATATCTCATTGTTTCACTCACTAAATTGGAAATTATATTAACAATAGCCATCTAGCCCTGCAGTAAAACTTTCTCCATCACAGGCACCAAAACTATCTCATTTTTCTGACTCCACATGCCTAATGGATTAGCATCTTCTAAACTCTTCATGCCTTTCTTACAACAAAATTTCATCAACCAAAGTCTCAAACAGGAAAGTGAAACTTTAAACTAGCCCAAGATACTTGCGAAGCATAGCTGAAACTTAAAGAGAGAGCCCTCTCTGATTATAGATAGGCTAGGATCTATAATCCAAAGGTTGGTTAGTGGTTAACTCGGCCGTATTCCCTTGGGAGTCATAGGGATCAACCTGGGTGTTAACACCACCTGCAATGTGTTTGATGCTGATGTCATCATTTCCTATCGTTAATGCTAATCATGATACACTACCTGTCTTTTTGTCAGAGAGGAGAGAGGATGTGCTCCGAAGTCTTACATTCTAATCTTTTCCTTTGTTAGTTCATGTTTCAAATTACCAACCATTTTCTTTGGGTTCAAGCCTTTAGTCTTCGACACCACTCCTAATCGAATTGTGGTTTTCGTAGGGGTTCCCCTGGAGTAGCTCTCCACAATTGATCTATGCATTCAACTATGTGGGAAACCACTTTTGGGATCACATAGCCTATCTAATGGACTGTGTCCAGTCCCCCTTAGAAAGCCACCATGTGGCTTGATATTTTTTTTCTAGATCATTCCCTTGTGTGCCAAAGGGTTTCGCATTAGGGTAGTGTCATTGAGCTATTCCCAACTGGTCGGATCCACCCGTTGGGTTCTTCCCAAATCTTATAACTTTGCACCATAACTATAACCACTGAGGTGTGACATTGGGAGTTCCGTCATCCTAGTCACGTAGACTTGGGTTCTAAAATTAGTTTGCTTCGGTGAACCCACTGGACTAGCTTATTAGGCGAGCCCTAGCTTTGGCCAATGAAAAACTTCTCCACTATTGTTGTGGTCTCCACTTAAGGCCGTAGCTTCACGTAGATGCTTCGTCATTGGGTTTAGCACTTATGCCAATTTTGGCTATGCACCAAACATTTCTCTAAACACCTTTTAGCTCCGCAAACTTTTACTTGGGTTCATATACCTTTGACCAGCTCTATTTCATGATCGAGGAGGCCATTTTAGGGCTTTTATATACAATTGGAAAACTATTTAGAGATTTATCTATTTGGGTGACTTTCCTTTGCACCACAGATGACCTTCTACTCCAAAACTAACTCCAAAGGATCTCTTCCATACCTCTTCCACTAACGATTGTCATGCTTTCCTTTTCATTTGCTTTTCCTATGCCATCAATGACAACAAACTTAGCAGTGTAGTTTTCTTTTCCAATCTTTTCGATTTCCTTTGCCATCAATGACAACACATTTCCAACAAGTTCATCTCATATAGGATTTGACTTTGGTGAAATACTGCTAGAGTATCGAGCATATGGTATTAAGGGTTTTTAAGGGAAGGTGTTTAGATGGGGAATAGCTGGAAGGGTATCTACGATGTCAATGTGACATTAGGTTGTAACCTCTTCTTTCTCATAAAATCAAGGAAAATTTTAATGATGGAAAATTTTCTTGAAGTTTAGAAACATTGGCGAATCTCACTAATCCCTAATATGCAAGCTATAAATTTTTCAATGATATATTTGTAAAATTATTCAAATTTATAATGATTTATCATATAGCCACTATATAATGTTGGCGATTTTTAAGGTAGAATAATTTTATATTCTAAAATTTGGGCGAATCATCTTTGATAAAAATTGGAAATTGGCGAATCGTTTTTTGGAAAAATCATGGAAAATTAGCCCACTGGGCGAACATTAGCCCCTAAAATTTTCCATGCATAAAATAGATATATGTTCCTTCCCCACAATTATTCACTATCTATTTGGAAAATTTTTGTATATATTTCCTTCATCATATATATAAGTTCATCAAATAATTTCTAGATTATATGTTATTTGATGTTTGTTTGTTTGTGTTGTCTGCAGGTCTTTGCATCAGAAACATTGAGGAGAAAGATGGAAGCTACAACATTTCATACTAGTTAGGAAAACCTTTGATTAAAGATATCTCTTATCCACAAGATTTATTTTTCTTGAAACAAAATTTCCACCTCCACTGAGGAATGATATTCAGGATATGTTCTCCAAGATTCATTTCTTGAATCCTTGTTTTTTCTTGGATTTCTTCTTTGTGAGTCACTAGCCATCCATATATGACTCTTAAGCCTCAAATGTATTTAGATCTTGGAATATTTTTTTATTTCTTTTTGTGCTTGTCACATCTTCCTTTAAGAACCTACGCAACATTGTCACACTTGGGAAGATTAGAATATATCACACTGCTTATTTGTCATACTGTGTCGTACTTCCAGCTTGTGACACTTTCTGAAAAATTAGGTTTCCATATGAATTTTTCAAAATTGATCTCAATCTACTTTTTTTTGGATTTTGAGTTTGTTTGTTTCTTTATGGTGATACACTATAAATCAGGTCTCCTTTTGGATTCCATTTTCCATTTTTTGTTTTTGTATGAAATTTCCATTATTTTCCTCTTTGATCTAGTTGGTCTTCACATGCTATTCAAAGTCTTGTAATGTCTTAGGATAGGATATTTTTCTTACATAGTAGAGTGTCTTTTTTTATTCATTTGATCACTTATCTCAAAGTTTGTTTTTTGAAGCAATAATGGAAAATTTCTTCTTTTTCCTTAAGTAATTTGTTTTTTAAAAAGAAAAAGAAAAGGAAATTACATTTCTAGAAATGATTTTTGTTTATTTGAGTGAATATTCTTCATTTATTGTGTGCATTAATTTCTTTTTAGAAAATATATATTTTTTTAATTTTTAAATTTGTAGGAAGTCATATTTTTTCGTTTTTAAATGAAGATTTTTCCAATTGTGAAAGAAATTTGGTTTTGTCTATTTTATTTAATTTGGGACTTTTTTTCATTTGGGAATATTACAACTCTTCTTCCTTCTCAAATTATATATTTCATTGAAACAAAAAATATTCATCTCATTTTGTTGCATTAATATTTAGATTCATGTTAAAATACCATCTCACCTACTCCATACACCTTTTTGTCTAAACAAAATCAATTAAAATTAACACTTAATAAAATTAATTAAATATTTTTGCATTTATTTCGTAGCACATCTATATTAGCTTAAGATTAGGACCTTGGAATATGTGGTGTCTTTAACCCTCTAAGGATACAAAACATACTAAGAATATTGAGCTAGGGAGTGAAAATCCATTTGCAACTTCACCATTTATGGGTAGCCCTTATCACATGACGGTTAAGGACAAGGTCACATTTGGTCCAAAAGAGTTATTAAGCCCACTTCATTGTTCTTTGTGCCATTAATCTACGTGTATTACAAACAATGTTTTATAACACTTGGAGATCACCTGAGAGGAGTACATTTGGTTTTGAGGAATCTTTCAAGGGGATTTCGGGTTTTGTTTAACTACCCTTACATGTATATCCAGCTATTGAATGTACTTCGAGGTCGGGTTGTTGTAGGTGGTAAACCCAGTGGCTATAATCCTAGGGCTCAAACAAAAGGTGATGATGAAGGGGAAAATATTTTTGTACCTGGGATAGATGTTGTTCAAATTCACTTGATACTTCTTGGATGGTGCTCCACTATATGTGACGTTACTTCCATCGAGCCTTGACTATTAGGGAATTTTCCAACATAAATAGTTGTACCCACCCTCTCATCTTTGTGGATCATATGATTACTACTTTAGATTCACTCGCTTGTATTGCTTGTTTTCCTTTTTAGGGAACCATAGATGCTTTTTTAATTGATTATATAAATTCACTATGGTATAATATCAACCACTTCAATCACATAAGATGTAGGGTATACCGTATCATCCTCTTCAAGTTGCAGAACCATAAGTTTCAAAATAACCTGAAGTTGTACAACCTGAAATTGCCATACCTGAAAATATTGAAGCCAAAACATTAGAACCAAAGATTATGGAACGTAAAAATTTAGAACCAGAGTTTTGTCTAATATGAAACTTTGGAATTACAAATTATTGAAACTGAAACTTCTAAAATCGACATTCCTCTTTCAATACTTTAGTGTTTACTAATTTACCAATTAGTCCTCAAGAAGTCGTCTCTTCAGGAGACAAAGTTGTAACTTGTCTTCCACTTTGTCTACTAAACATAGAAAAAATATCTGAGCAATACCACTCTCCATTTAATTCTCTACTAAATTATATAAGAGCCCCTATTATTTTTGAACCTCCTATTGCATCTCCATGGTGACTTAATACTTGCTATAAATCTCTTATTGGTAGTACTCTTTGTAAAACGCACTCTACATCTAGGAGAATTCCAGTTTTACGTACTCCTTTGTCTTTCCTTACCAATCCAACCATGTCTGAGTCAACATCCATATATTCTACAACTAAAAGTACTCAAATGCAAAGTTTACCTTCTATTGTATGTGTATCTTTTGAACCTAGTACATTTCCATGTTTACTACATATTCGTTACCTAGTAATTATTATGATCCTTGTGGATCTTGTCAATCATTTATTTATTATGGACCTTTTGTACCTATCAGGTATCAATCACTCGATGAAACTTTCTCTAGTACTTTTAGTACCTCATTTTTTCATTCTCCTCCTTGGGGTACTAAAACTCCATCTGGTTTATCTATTGAAGGTATGGTAAAAACCCCTCAAACTGTGATTTCTTCTCAAACTTCTATGTTAGATGTGACACCAACATTTATTCAACAATGTAGTTTGGTGTCTAGTAGGGTATGTTTTTCACAGCAACATCCTATAGGATCTCTTCCATTTACTATGGAAACTTCTTATAGGATCTCTTCTTCTTAGTGGGAGGAAACCTCCATAAGAACTATTATGTTTATTGGGGGGGTGAACCTCCGATAGGATCTTTTCCTACTAGAAAACAACATCCCCTAGGATCTTTTCCTCCTATTGGAAAACAAACTTGCATGGTAATTTTACTCCCAGTAAACAACAACATCCCATAGGAATTTTCCACCCACTGAAAAAAACCTCTGTTTGGATCCATTCCTTCTACTTTTGTGGCATCTCAAGTAGGTTTTACTCAACCATCTGCTAGTAGTAAAATTGTTAGTGGTGCTCCATTCTTGAAAACTGGTAGGTACCCCATGCAATTTAGCTTACAATGGTGGAGCCCAAATACCCCCAGGCCAACATTTTCAATGATTTCCTCTTCAAATTTATGTTCATGAACCTCAAAGACCTAGAGTCCATCCTTAACAACGACGTCCTCCTGAAGCTTATAATTTTGGAACTCAAATTACTATAGGTCAACCTTTTCAAGGATTTCCTCCTCCATCCTATACCAATGGATTTCAAATTCCCATGGCACAACCCTTTCAAAGACATCTCCATCTAGTAGTTGGACCTTATGGTCCCATGGCTGGTTACCAATGTCTCACTTATCAATAACCTACTTTTAATAGGAAGTTACCATTCATTTTGATGCTAGACTTAGCATACTTATCATGTGTTATGAATGATCCAATTATTCATTATCCATAATAATAATAAAATTGTAGTAAATTTGCAAGTGACATTGTTAAATTTGATGATCAACCTAGTGAAGACTCATAAAACATTTTAAGAAATATTTTATGGTGTTCCTCGAACACTTTAAATAGTGATTTAATTTCATTTTGTCTTTTATAGTGCACTCTTACTAGTAGTGGAACTAAGTCATACATTGAGTTACCATAAGCATCTTTGTTGATTTTAATATGTTGGATATGGCATTTTTGACACAGTTCGTTCTACCAATTTGTTATGAAACTAGCACTGAGTTTTTAACTTCATTATGACATTCTAGATCTACATATATTTATGATCACATTCATGAATGGAGGTAAGGTTATTGATTGATTAAACCCTCTATCTCTGACGAATCATTAGCAGATTGGTTTGCAAAGTCATTAATTCCCCTTATAGTCCACGATGTCACCATGGGTTGTGTTTCTAATGGAAATAAAGTTATTGCTCATGCTCAATATCTAGATCTTGTATATTCAAAATATAGATAATTGTACAATATTATTCCTCAATATCCTTTTCCATCAAATAACGACACTACATTACCTTCTACAAAATATCATGTTGTTTATGGTGTGATCGGTTCTATTAGTCAATAGTTTGTGAGTAAGGCATATCATCATTAATTCCAAATATAATTTGGTTTTTGTGGTTCAAAACTCTCCCACTCCTACTACTTAGTCATTATTCGGTGTGGATCTTGATTACCTTCTTGATTCAGAGGTCTTTTTTTAGTTTTCTTTGTTATCAACAAAAGTTGATCATCTAGCGATAACCTACTAGACGGATCAAAGTACACCATGCAGAGCCAATTTTAACATAGTAAAATTGAATTCACTATAATAAATTACATAATAAAAGGCATTTTTTAAATTATTTCTAGTTAAATCCATGAAGAATAATTAAATAAATCATTACTTATTTAATTATCTCCTAGGAATAATTTATTAAACCGTTTTTTAACTAGTATCCCTTGTCATACTTGACCCAATCATGAGAAATAATTAGATAAATCATTATTTTCCTTATTTTTCTCTAGGAATAATTAATTAATCATTATTTGATTACTATTCCTTAACCACATTCCTTGAGATGATAAATAAATCATTTATTTATTATTATTTATAAATAAAAGTATTTAACCAATTTAAATACATTTTCCATCCTACCAAATATACTAAAATATTTTGAATGGTTAATTCTAGAATTTGGTTAATAATACTTTATTATTTTCCATTATTCAAGAATAACCTAATATTTTGTTATAAATTGTAGGGTTTTACATCTAGTGTTCACTTTTAATTATTTTAATTGATGCACTCACTGTTGCAGCTCTGATTATTATCATTGTTAGTTACCATTTGTCTTTTTCATTTGAGTTCCCATTGAGCTCAAACATTTTGTTTGTTGGGTTTACACATTGTAGAGGAGAGAGAGACTCTACAAAGCTGAAGACATTGAAGATATCTAAGAACCCATCCCACAAAGGGGGATTGGTAACATTATTTGTTCCCTTCATAGGTGTCATCTAATAAAACATATTCTTTATATATGGTTTCCATTGGATTATTGGAGTTATTTTCACTTATTTTCTCATTCCATTTTGTCGTTTAATTATTTATGTTTCGTAGATCAAGACTTTGGCAGGTTTTGTTGCTATCATTTGTTGTAGATCCACACAATTTCATAGCCATTTTTACTATTAACGTTGTTTGTCATCCACAGCCTAAAGTGGTTTCTTTTCGTACACCTTTGAGAAGAACTCTACATAATAATTTTAGGATGATAGTCCCTAAGAAGGGAATGTGGGATGTCTTTCCAACCAACTATTGTTGTATGGGGGTTGAGGGGAGAAATAATGTGCAGGGGAGCCCCCCCTAGCATGTGTTCAGTGGTAGTGAATCCAAAAGAATTTTTTGTTAGAAAATTGCCTTGTAAAATATTATACTTTCATAATCAATCTAGACCATTCATTCAGTGAAATATATGATCATACAAATTATGTTAATTTATTTTTTTTCTCTGAGAAGGAAACCCTTATCTTATATGATGGAATTATATTGCAACTTTCTATTATTATGTAAAGAACAAAGAGAGGAGATTGTGTGAGAGTGAAGAGTAAGTTATAGCAGATGTGTTGTATCTTGTATCCCGTTAGTTTTCTAGACAATATAAAAGGAAGGACTGGTTGTTTCTCTGTGGACATAGCCCACATTGGATGAGCCACATATGTTTTTGTCTCTCTTGTTTTATTCTTTTCATTGTTTCTAATATTTTTGTTTCATTTCTATGTTATTTAATTTCTAACAGTCATGTTAAAACTGCTGAGATTAACACAATCTAATTCACATCAACTAGTAAATCTCAGCAACCTAGAAGTAAGAAAAAGGGAAAAAGTAAAGCTAAACAAAATATGCCACAACAAGAAAAAACAAAAACAAAACCCAATAAGAAAGTATAGAAGTGTAAATCTCATTATCCTTGTCTTACTTTTGACAATAATCATTACACTAAGGATTTTCTGCATCATGCCAACGTTACTCATTTTTTCAAAGGTGCTTCAACTGCACATGCTATTTTGACAAACCATTTTTCTACTCAACAAACTCAAATGGTTGCACAAAATTAAGCCTCAACCCCTGAAAGTGCTTCTAACATACTCATGTGTTAAGAGACTATATCAGTGGAAACATGAGCCAAAAATGATAATCCTCATACTGAAAGTGTTCCTCATCAACCTTCCACATCTACTCCACCTATCTCTGGTCATCTACAGATCAAGTGACAAAATTTTGATACGATTATTTCACGCCGTCAAAAGCGTGTTATTGGTAGGTAGTCATTTTGTCCACATACTCGAGCTACTCAAAACTATACTAATGTAGAATATTTAGCTCAAGCTTCTTCTACGATGTAAGCCCTCAAATTCCTTCAAAGCTTCCCAATGCAGTGAAAAGGGCTATTGTCAGCTATGAATGGAGTTCATCCATCTTATTTTGGCTTGATACTCTTTAACTTACGAAATCATGTACCAAGGCTCCCTCACCAACTTTCATTTCAAATTTACGTTTTTGGGCATGGAAAAAATGTGTTTCGTACCATCATTGACAAAGGAGCCTCCACTCACATAATGTCCTTAAGGTTCTGGAAAGCCATTGGATCTCCTTCAATAAATCAATCACAAAAAATTTAAAATCATTTAATGGTAGAGGATTTAAAACCTACAGAATTTGTAATGCATTACCTATCGAATTAGAAGTTAAAATAGTGAAAATCGAAGTAGAAGTTTTTGACATACCTCTCGGTTATAAAATTTAACTTGCTCAAAATTTTCCACTTCCACCATCCAACACTACTTGTGTCGCTCATATCAACGTTCCTTTGACTAGCACTAGTGGACCCCTCAAATCATATGATCATTGGGTAGTCTCTAGTCCATCACGATATGAAAACTATAGCGACCAAATGTTACTTAGTCAGATTAAATTCGATTCGGAACAAATACAATCTTCCTATGCACCTACCTCTGATGCCAATGACCAAATGAGTATGGTATTATAACAATACTCCCAATCCTCCTAGCTCATTTCCACTACATCTCTTAATCCATGTGATGATATTTTTCCTACAGATGATAGTCATCATTGTTGCCACTTTCTCCCTCAGCTTGAGAAATTTGAAAGTCAAGTTGAAACAAAGAATTTACCTAAGATAATCAATAACCATAAAACTCCATTTTTATCCATGATGTTTCCTTTGAAGGGAAATTAAGGAACATATCCACAACCATCACAATTGATATCTTGATAAAATATGGGATCATGGATAATGTTCATATAGGTGCCTCATATTCTCCTAAAGAATTATGAATCTATGCGACCCTATTTAAAGAATTTTGTGGTATTTTTTCTTGGTGCTACAAATAAATTCATAGTATCAACCGATGGATTGTCAATCACAAGGCTAAGACATATCTTGATAGTGATCCTATTTTTACGAAGCTTCATCTTGTTCACCCACTAAAAGTTACTGCAATTCATAGATAAAGTTGAAAAAACTCTACAAGTAGGTTTCGTTTATCTTGTACCTCTAACTAATTGGGTTTCCAATATTGTTTTGTCAACAAGAAATAGGTTATGATCCACATATGTATTTATTACAACGATATGAATAAGGCTCGTACTAAAGATAATTATTGAACCATTCTATCGACCAATTTTTTTATGATCCTGCAAGCAGTGAATTTATCTCCTTTAGTGCTGGATTTTCTGGTTATAATAAAAAATATATACTACGAATGGATTAGCTTAAAGATTCTTTTTTTTTTTTGGGGGGGACATTTTCCTATTGAAAGCTTCAATTTTGGACATGAAAATGCTAGTGCTACTTTTCAATGAGTTATTTATTATGCCTTCCATGAAATTAATCATATTGTACAACCTGTCTTAATGATCTACCCTTACATTCTATCCACCATCAAGATCACTTGAGACCTTTACGAGTTATTTTCCTATGATGACATTACAAAATTCACTTAAATCCAAATAAATGTGTCCTTTGTGTGAAATCTAGATTTATTTTGCGTTTCATTGTATCCAAGCAAGGGATCCAAGTTGATCCCTTGAAGGTGAAGTCCATTCTAAATTTACCTCCTACCACTTTATGCCAACTCCAAAATTTACAAGAGAAGGCACACTTTTTACATCGTTTCCTTCCCAATTGCACTAAGCTTACTAAAGGTTTCACTCAAATTTTAAAGAAAGGGCACCATTTCCATGGTACCTGTCTAAGAGGATGATTCACATGATTCACATGCTATTTACTATCTTAGTAACAACCTCGCCACTTCCAAAATTAAATATTCACACGTGGAGCAATTGGCATTAGCAATTGTACAAGTTGTGAAACATTTTCATTAGGATATTCTATTGCACAAAACCACTCTCATTTCTCGTTGAAACCCCATGCAACACATTCTTACTCAAAATGTGTTAGGCGAAAAATACTAGAAATGGATTATCATCCTTCAAGAGTTTGATTTGGAATTTGAAAAATCCAAATATGTGAAATCATTATTTTTTA
The DNA here is from genome assembly GCA_000404065.3 of Pinus taeda. Taxonomy (NCBI): domain Eukaryota; kingdom Viridiplantae; phylum Streptophyta; class Pinopsida; order Pinales; family Pinaceae; genus Pinus; species Pinus taeda. The sequence goes on along the minus strand of APFE030036791.1, from coordinate 59,488 downwards.
TTGAAGCATTGCGACCTTCCTTATTGTAGTAGTGTTTTAGGAGAAAAAGTGTACCAAAAAGCATCCCCTTAGCAGCGGATTGTTCCCTGTGAAGGATCACACTCAAAATTGGTGATGTTAGTGGAAATACTTAAATAAACACAACATTGTAAATTGTAGAAGCAATGCATACATAATCATAAACTAAATAAAGAGGTACATAAATAAAGCAATGCTCAAATGGAGAGAACACATCAATAATATATGGAAAAATATACTTGTATTGATTGTTGGTGGTAGAGCTTGAATAAAATAGATGAATCTCATACTCTTCAAGAGAATTTTTTGAGCTATGGAGCTCAAAAATCCTCATCAAGGGGGTTTCTTTCATCAATCTCTTTGCAAGTTTATCCTCTCTCTCAAAGAAATCTGAAGACTCTCCAATTGTTGGTTCCTCTTCTCTCACTAAGATGTTGGTTTGCTTTGAAGAAATATGACCAAAATGCTAGTGCTTTTCACTTCCTTGGCTTCAACAATGCAATGGTTGTTTGCTCAAAAAACAATTTGGCTAGGATTACAATGTCTCATGTTTTGATTCTCCCATGGCCTGTTTATATAGAAAAATTTTGAATCCTTCTTCCCTCTCTTGCTACATGTACAATAAAGTAACATGAGTAGGACAAGATGATTCCATTGAAGGTTGCATATCTCCAATGAAAATTGAACTCGACTCTAATGGAATGAAATCATTTCATAGAATCAGCGCCAAGTGTGTAAAGTGGTCCTGGATTGTTGAGTCATCATTTTCTACAACTCCGCGGCTTTTGGAGTTTATCCTGTGTGTACGCATATTTCGAAGAAATAAATGTACGACCTTAATTTTTTTTCCTTTGTAAATTTTGGACCTTATGAGAACTTTGATTTTTTTTAACTTCATAATGTATTCAACTAGAAAATGTCAACCTGTGCATTCTGCTGCACACTATTATTGCCTTTTGGATTGTACTAACAAGTGTACAATTTTTTGGTGTTAACAATTGCCCCCTTATGTATGAGGCTAGGAGGAAACTTATAGTTGAAATACATTACCTTTTCTTTTGTCATGGAGAGTCTGATCAACTTTTTGGGAGAGAGGATAGATTGTTGCAGAGATGAGTAGAGAAAAACCCCTTCACTAAGTATCAATGAATCATGCTTTGGTGAAAACTAACAATAGAAAATGTGTATATACGAGGCGGTCATGCTGAGTGCATAATGATACCTGCTCTATTATTTGCTTAACGAGTGGTTGGTTGAAGTGGATCATGTGTGATGTTCCTGCAATGGATAAAACCAATACCCCAAGGGAAAGCATTGTTGAAGACATACATATATATTGAATGTTATAGATGTAAAGAGCTAGAGAAGTACCTCACACGAGTTTCAGTGTGTGCGACATGCCAAAAAAAATGTTTTTACATTTACTAGAACGAAGGGTCCCATGATGCAGATGCCATGGTACTGATCTTTGCATCTCTTCCGATTTTCCCAATGGATTCCCCAAGCTTATCTAATGGACCCCAAGAGATGGAAAAAATGGTGATAGATAGGGCTAAGGGGCCTAAAAATCACTCATTTGCATTGTTGAGCTATAGAGGTCAAAGAGAATCCTTGGATCTTTTCTCACCGTTGTGGTCTTCCTTAGTACCCTGAATTCCCACATAGAGAGATAGCTAAGAGCTTTTTCCCTAACCTTTGTGAATTTTGTAGTTTCTATGTTAGGTAGGCCATAGAGGGGTCCCATGTACGACCCTTTAAGGTAAACTATGATGACTGTGAAGGTGACATGTCAAGAGTTTCACAGTTTCCATGCAATCCTTGGGGTTTTTCCTAGCTACCATGGGAAATGTGCCTACTTAGATGCGGATATGGTGCGTCTGAGGAAGGTAATGTCGTGGCGATCCCCGATGGTGCATAAAATCTCAAGGATATTCAAGTTATGTCATGGCTTCATGAATATCCTCATCTGAATGAAAACGATTATCCAAATTTGATTTTGGGTGTGCTATCTCTTGAAACTGAAATGTGGTCTTGGTTGTGCTGGTAGATAAGAAATAATATCATTTGTCACTTGAGGTTGTATAACCTAGAGAGGTTGATAAAGTGCATATTGGGTGGTTCTACATCATCAGAGTTGGTACCACTATTGGGGTGGATTTTTCGGTCTTGACACCAAACGATTATGAGAAAACAATTTAGATCATGGTTCATATGGATGAGGAAATAAATCATATATGGTGTTGTGTATCGTCAGCATTGGGTGGTGGTAGAATCTAAGTTATGTGTAATTGCAATTGTCTAGGAGGAAGGTCTTGCTATCTTACTGGTGTACAAGGAGAAAGGATGACTTCTCCCATAGGATACTGGTTTTGAATCCTAAGATGCCTAAATGTATGTAACATGGGACATGCCTCATTGCTATGAGTAGTGTTAGTATAGATTTTGCATCCCTGCCTCATAATATGGGGTGTCGATTCCTAGCTACAATATGGAGATTCTGATCTGTATTGGTGGTGGTGAAGTTGGATGTGGTGACATGGACCCTACTTTGTTGTTGGTTGTAATTTATCCTCAAACACACATAGAGTGGACATAGATGCTTCATTCTCGGTGAGTGGCAAATGATTTGATGGTTCAGTATGGACTCTGGCGAAATCATAATTCATCACTATAAATCACCGCATGAATCCTAATAATGGACGGAAGAGAGAAAGATGATGACAGTGTCACCCATGATGGTTTCCGACACAAATTTGGCAAGTGTGATGCTTATATCTTGATCTAAATGTTTGAGTGATGTGGGGAACTAGATATAATTTGTTCATTACCCATAATGCAAAGAATTTATTGATTAAATGGTCTGATGCATGACACAAAGAACAAGTAGATGACGTTGTGGTATGTGTCTATTCAGATCGCGTTCGATCGTGGGTGGAGGTTGACAGACCTTGCGAAGGGGAGGAGCAAGAAGGTTCTTATCTTATGACATAAAAAATATTTTTGGACCCATCCTCTGAGGAGAGTAATGGGGAATTGGATTGGGTGAGTGCAACTAATGCATCCCAATATCGAGGAGCTTCAGAATAATGATGGGTATAATTCTCATACTCTGTGCAGATGGAACATGCATGATTAATGCATAACTTTTTAAGGTGTGTAGGTATGTTCTTCCTTTTGATAGGCATTGGAGGGTTTACAGGCTCCTCTGGGGCATGTCGTAGCACTTTGAGCTCTTTTAATTTAGGGCACTTATTGATGGGGTGCCTTGTTGTTATAGACATTTTTGGGCACTTCAACCCAAATCATAAATGTTCATAAAATGAGGGCTCCTAAGTCCCTAAAAGTGTTGCTTCGCTACCTAAAGGAACATGATCAGCTGATTACATCCTCTCCCAGAATTTCTCCACTAAAAACTTCTCATAAATGGTCAAAACTGGACCATACTAAAAACCCAGTGTAGAGGGTGTGATGCATATCACCTTCCAAGTGTACAAGGTGTGATGCATACTGAATTGCTCCTCTGTAGGGTGCGATGGTTGGGAATGGACAAATCGCAGGGACAAAATGCGAGGTGGAAGATCATGGAATCTTCCAGAAGCTTCCCCTCTGACACTTGCCTCTCTATTTTCGACCAGGGATGAGTAAGAGATCATCATTCTCCAAGTGGAAGTAGGAACTATTAGAGAGAGGACACTAATCAAGACCCCAAAAGATGACTCATCTCCATATAATCATCTATATATGGATCCCTCATCATAGAGATCCAGAGGCTGGAATTTTGTATCTTATAGAGAAGTGTTATTGGTTTTCTGGTGTACATTCACAGTATTGGGTGATCTAAGCTTTACTTGAGGTGAAGAAGGGTTTTCTAGCTGGAGGATGATGCTGGGTCAGAACATATAGTTTTAATCCTCTTGCTACTTTTCATCTTAATAAAGCTATTCAAGTTTTCCTCCATATTCTTCTGTACTTGTTTATATATGCATTCGTAGGGTTAACACACATCTGGTCCTGTGTTATTTATGAATATAGATCTTTGTTCTTCGATAGTAGTATGTTGTTGTGATTCCACAGGTGCTCTTTGAAGCTGGGCAAACGAAGAAGAAGCGGCAAAGCTCTATCAAGAAGGAGAGGAAATCAAGCGCAAGACTAAGGTTGGTCTCCTTGGTTTTCCTCTTATCTATTTTCATAAAGGAAGGTGAAAATAGACTTTACTTGTTTGTTTCTAAGATAGCTACCAGTCTTAGTGGGAATAGCAGTATCCGAGTGGACACTATTCCCAGTAACAAAATGGTGACTTCCCTGGGGAGCGAATAGATTGTTTGTTAGCCTATCTATCTTTGTTTCTTTTATAAACTTACAAACGGAGCCTGAAGCCAAGCTAACTAGCCTTCGAAATTCATTTTTTACACAAATTCAAAGTAGATCAATGCTGCTTCAATCTATCTCTGGGTTTTGTTTATGAATTAAATAATCGATCTGCAGACGGTCTAATTGCCCTAAGTGGTGGCTCTAGTAACCTCTTTAGATCACCCTAGTGTTTTACATATACTGAACATTACTTACACGGCCTAAATCCCTGAACTGAATTGCAAAATGTGAGTAAAAACTTGTTTAAAGTCTCGCACTGGTACCACCGCACCCTACCTTCAAGGCAGACTATATGCATCACACTTCCCGAGTGCAGTAGGTACGTTGCATACTAAATTCACAGTGTGATAGGTGCGATGGTCAGGGAAGGTTAACTTTACCTTCAGACTTTGGTTCTTTCCTCACTGTTTTCTATCCTATTCAGGAGTTTTGTTGTCTGTAGTCAGTGTATCTGTTGTGAAAACTCCCTTTTATTACATTATTCCACCTCCTTAGTGCAAATAACTCTAAGTGTTTTTATGTATTGTACGCCATTTTCAGTTCTCTTTTGCAAAAAAGTAGCATAGTCGAACTGTCGTTTCTGGATCTGAAAGTGTCATAGCTGTCGTTTTCAGTTTTAGAAGACAATCCCATTGTTCTTGATAGTTGATTATACAGTTACTATTGCATATTATTTGAATTAGTATTTTTTAAAGCATCGAAAAGCAATTTTCATTTCGAAATCGCAAATTGTCTCTGTTAACTTCACTTCATTTTGAAAAGAAATTGTTTGAGTGTTGTTGCTTTGAAAATAATTCAGATTGGCACATAGCTTTCTTATCATCATTCATACATTTAGAAGGATGAAAACAAATACATTCATGTGCATTTGCATTTTGACTACTTGGTTTGATTTAGGACAGTGCATTTAGCGTGTGCTCTGTGCTCTTTGCAGAAAGATTCTTAACTTTCTTTCCTTAGTAGCTAGGATTTTCATTGCCAAAAGAAGATTAAAGGTCTTTTTATCATCTTAGACTGCATTTTAGGAATTATATACACATCACGCGGTGAGCCTGAAAGGAAAATTTTTACGCAAGATCAACTTAAAATAAATTTAATGAATCTAACAACACTTTGGAACCTAACGAAGAACATCTAGAGGTTTAGGCTAGAGACGTATTCTGACATTGTAAAACTTGGTAATTGTTTTTTTCATTGTTGGTTGGGTGATTCCTCCACTCTCAGACGACAAGTGCCCGTATGGACTTGTGCTCCCACGTACCATCAATTATATTTTGGGAGACCACAATAGGTTGCATCCTTTATCCTTAGGAAGCTGTGTTTGCCGCCCTATCAATCGCAATGCACTGAACACAGCATTCGAGAAGATTGACTACCGTACCATAAAATGTATTCTACAGTTTTACGATTGGTTTGGTAATCCCCTCTACCTAGATATCCAGAGAAGTCCATTTTTCTCCTTTTCAAACTCCTTAAAGGAAAAGGTCCTCTGAGCAATTGTCACTTAAGGCTCAATAAAAATTGAAGGTGGCTAGAGTCATCTTTTGTTTTTTCTCGACTCTTTAAAATTCAGAAAAAAAGTTGTGTCAAACCATCTAAAATTTATTTTAATCGAAATAACATCACAAATTCTCCCATTGGTCTTTAGGTTGAGAAAATGGACTCTACCAACCAAGGATTTCCCGTTGGAGGAAATCCTAGTCCCTTCTCCTTGTGGAGAGATGTTGGTGCACCCCATATGGCCAGTTTGTCAATTCTAGGGTTGACAATTGGTTTTCCTATCTGGCTCTTCTCTACCTCTATCGTTCAAAATCCTGTAATTCCTGAAAAGTCAAGTCAGTAACTAGATGACAATAGAGTTACCTCCCAACCTTCTACTTCATCTGATTCTCCCTCTCCTCCTTCCTCTTCGCTTGATAAAGCTGATAAAGCTAAAAATCAAGTGACTGAGAAGAAGAAGAAACAGAAAGAGAAAAAGGAAAAGAAGAAAAAGGAACCAAAATCGAAAGGGGGCAACCAAGTGTCATCTAGCGAAAATCCTCACACCGCACCGTCGAAACCTAAATCTCCTTGTGCCATTTGCAATGGAGACCATTATCACCACGATTGTCACTACATCCCTCAGATCTTAAGGGACTGGTCTCCTCATTTGCACAATCTGGTGGCATCAACCTCTGACGATCATGTTGAATGCACACCCTCAGCCAGTGAAAGTGAAGCACATGGACAGAAAAGGAATCCCAGATTTCCTTGTAAGTTGTGTGAAGGCAATCACGCCATCCACCGCTGTCCCTTCCTTGATAAGGCTAAAAGAGTTTTGGATGACCGTCCTGCTCCACTGTTACAGCTTCCTCCTGGATATAGAAAACTCTTGCCAAGCCCTCCATCGGTTGAAAATCCAGCTGGCCCGTCATTGTGGTCGGCCGAAGCATCTATCATTGAAAATGAACCCTCTGAATCCATACTAGACGAAAGTCAAAAGGTCGAGACGGCAGTTCACCTCGTCTTGCCTTCAGAGTGCTCATCTCCGACTGATACTGTCACTGAAGAGAAAGAGAACGACATTGTTCAAATTCTTTTCATCAACACAGACTCCGATGAACTTGGGGGCAATCCTCCCGTTCCTTTATCGCAGGAAGGAATTTCATCAAAGTCATATTCAGTCGTCTATTTGGTCCCACCGCCAAGCAACCTAGTCGTTTCCTTCGACTAGAATCTACTAGGCAGACCCCGTTTACCAGCTAGTGTACCATTCATAATCATTGTACAAGCATATAGAATGGTCATGGCTGGTACCATCATCGATGAAGGGGCTTCTGTGAGTATCCCTTCCTCATCTGCTTCGAAAGCGCTTGGTTCACCATCACTTATGCCTGAAATGAGAAATCTGACAGTCTTCGACAAAGGAACTAGTCGACCTTTAGGGATCCTTCCAAATGTTCCCATTACTTTGAGAAGGAAAACCATTCACATGAACGTGATGGTAGTTCAAGGACCCTTGGATTATAATCTACTCCTTGGATGCGACTATATTTATTGCATGGGAGCCATCATCTCCTCACTCTTTAGAGTAATTTGTTTTCCGCATGAAGGCAAAATGGTCAAGCTTGTAGACCAAATGTCATTCCCCAGTTCACACATCGTAAATAGTGAAATGCCATCCCTAAATGGTCTTTTCACTCAAGGAATGTCTCATTGATCTCCAATCCATCTACCTAATGAGCACGAGTGATTCAGTAGGATGTGACTGAAACCCAGGGGGCATGCACCCTGGTCTATTTCGGCAGGAAAACCTTGGGTATAGAGTGGATTTCCATGAGGTATATATGACTAGTCTGACGAACTCGTCCTTACAGGAAAATGTGATTGGGCTAGAATAAGATACCTTCGTTAAGGTTATGCTGAGCGGCATGTGGTTGCACCACTCCCCTTTGTCTATTTTTGTAGACATCGCCAAGGAAGCTTTTTGTCTGCTAAGCGCATGGAACTTTCATGGTAACCTAGAAATTTTTCTCTATACCTAGGGGCATGCAAACCTTTCCACATGCAAGCGAAGAGTGGCTATTTATTTTTTAAATTTGTAGGACCTCTAACCCTTTAAACCCGTAAGGATAGTCGTTTCCTAGCTTGCATAAAGAAAGGATTTGGGGCAAAGCTTTAAAGATGTAGGCCCCTTCAAAATAGCATCTTGAATGAGACATCCTTATTATATGACTGGTGAATAGTGTTACCACAGGGTTCAAGCTCACTAAAAAATAAACCCGCCAAGAGAAGTTTAGCGCATAGTTCAAGCTTGTTAAAAAATAAACATAAGTCATGAGCAAATGTTTCCCCCAACATTTAAGCTCATTAAAAAATGAACCTGTAAATAACCATTGTGAATTTGTTATCACCAGCGTTTGAGCCTTGGTCGTGTTCTCATCATCACCTCCACTCTGTTTTAGCCGATCATTCACCCCCATATGATTGTTTACCCCTTCGAGGAACATCTGCGAAGAGTGATTCTATTAGCCATCCTTGTGACACTGTAGTGATTATTCCGAGTCTTACCTGGAATCAGCTCCTACCCGAAACCATCACTCATTCCTCGAAAACGAGTCTCCTTTAAGCTCTTTTCAACTGACTCGTAAAATATGAAAAGATTGCTGAGCGATTGGCCTCTCTGGCTCGTTAAATTCATCGGAAGTGTTATCCTTCCTCTAGATTTTAATCTTTTTGGACCTGAGGGATTATTACACAAAACGATCGAGCGCTTGTCTTGTTCGGCTCGTTAAAACTATCGAAAATTCATCCCTTTTGTATTATTTTACGCTTTTTCGGAGATAAGGGATTATATGACGAAAAAGAATCATTGGAGTCTCCTTTCCATTCCTTTTAGACTCTCTAAAATTGAAAGGGACTGAGTTATCATTGTCATTAAACTCGTTAAAACTGAATAGTGACAAACTCATCCAAATGGACGAGAACGAGTTTCACTGTCGCTGGGCTCACTAAAATATAGCAATAGGTTCACCTGAAGGGCAGATTATAGAACAAGCATATGTTATCCTCCTCAAGCTTGACAAAAATAAAGAGGTACTGGTTAGTAATGACTGGGTAAAATTAGGAAGAAAACTTGAAAAAAGTTTATTGGTAGCAAGTTGCTCTTGAACATGACACTTTCCTTCCGCATCCATGCCGAGTTGGGTTGTTCCGTTAACTGGTCATCACCATTGGTCCATCACACCATCAATCTTTGGGGTTAACGCTACCAATCCATCGTCAATGTCACCGATATGTTCAAGAGACGTTATTCAAACAATCCAGCTATGTCTCACCCACTCCAATACATTCATGCTCCATTCCTTCATGACCGCCACCCTGAATCCTATATCCTCAGATTGTTTTCACCTCCAAAATAATTTACTTCGTTTCGTGTCATTGATGTGGGATTCATTAAGGCCCTCCTGTGACGGGTTGCTTCTTGTTGACATCAACGCATTATCCAAGAAGTTGACTTATGAACAACCCTTTCAGTACTTTGAAGCTTGCATGCCTCAATGGCAAGTTTCTCACTTTTGGCAACAGGTTTACATCAATGGCCTTCGACCGAGATATTTTACGTGGTGTTCGATGCCAAGTCCTTTTTCACACCACGTAAATTGTACTGTAGTACCTTGAGGTTCATTGTCATTATTGGTGATTCCTCTCGCGCCTGTTAACAGCTTACATCATTGGCTGGTAATCAGGCGATGTCTTTCCATGTTCGAATCCAGAACATTTTTGACATGGATCGACTTGTACTCCGAGTGAAGATTGAACGAGTTTTGAAGACCCCGGATCTACTTTCATCTATCCAGGCTGCGATATATTTAGGAATATAAAGACATCAAGTGTACAACATTTCGGAACAGATGATCATCCAAATCAAAGGATGATGAGTCCAAATCATCAATCTGCCACACAGACGATTGTTTATCCTATGTACATGAAAATGAATTTATAAAGCTAAGCATGGGAATGCCCGCCTCAGCTAGATCATGAAAAGATGTTGTCGCCTCCGAGTTCGAAAAAACTTCGGATCCTCATAGTAAAGCATTTCACCTGACATCAAAAAGATTAATGACCTCATGCTTTAGGGGGCAACTGTTATAGACATTTTTGGGCACTTCAACCCCAATCATAAATGTCCCTAAACTGAGGGCTCCTAAGTCCCTAAAAGTTTTGCTTCACTACCTAAAGGAACAAGGTCAGCTGATTACATCATCTCCCAGAAGTTCTCCACTAAAAACTGCTCATAAATGGTCAAAACTGGACCATACTGAAAACCTAGTGTAGAGGGTGCGATGCATATCACCTTCCCAGTGTACAAGGTGCAATGCATACTAAATTTCTCCTCTGTAGGGTTCGATGGTCGGGAATGGACAAAAGGCAGGGACAAAATGCGAGGTGAAAGATCATGGAATCTTCCGGAAGCTTCCCCTGTGACACTTGCCTCTTTGTTTTCGACCAAGGATGAGTAAGAGATCATCATTCTCCAAGTGGAAGCAGGAACTATCAGAGTCAGGATACTAATCAAGACCCCAGAAGATGACTCATCTCCCTATAATCATCTATATATGGATCCCTCATCACAAAGATGCAGAGGCTGGAATTTTGGTATCTTATAGAGAAGTGTTGTTGGTTTTCTGCTGTACATTCACAGTGTTCGGTGATCTAAGATTTACTTCAGGTGAAGAAGGGCTTTTTAGCTGGAGGATGATGCTGGGTCAGAACATATGGTTGTAATCCTCTTGCTAATTTTCATCTTAATAAATCTATTCAAGTTTTCCTCCATATTCTTGTGTACTTGTTTATATATGCATTTGTATGGTTAACACACATCTAGTCCTGTGTTATTTATGAATACAGATCTTTGTTCTTCGATAGTATTATTTTGCTGTGATTCCACAGGCGCTCTTTGAAGCTGGGTAGACAAAGAAGAAGCGGTAAAGCTCTATCAGGAAGGAGAGGAAATCAAGCGCAAGACTAAGGTTGGTCTCCTTGGTTTTCTTCTTATCTATTTTCATAAAGGAAGGCAAAAATAGACATTACTTGTTTGTTTCTAAGATAGCTACCAGTCTTAGTGGGAATAGCAGTATTTGAGTGGACTCTATTCCCGGTAACACTTGTGATTACACACAAGGCTCAAGGTTGAGGGACCGTATAGGAGGGAGAATTTGGGGCTTCCGCCTTTGCACCTTTTTTATTTTCCTTTGGTTTTTCCTCAGTCCACGTTGGTACCAACACTACTTGTGGTGTAGGAGCTATCTGGTCATGCGATATAGGAGGCATCATATTTTCCTCACAAGGAATAGGGATACCCCATTGCAATGTAATTTGTGCTATCTTGCGTGGCCCTAGGGACCAAATATCACACCAGTATTGTGAGTGATATGTTAGGAAATGTGAGTGTTGCAATGACTTTGTGTGAGACAAAACCAAATGGTGGATGTAAGAAGGGTGTATTGATAGAGTTAGGAAAGAGATTTGCATTGGCAACAACATTGTTGTTATTGTCAAAAACTGGTTCTTTCTTTTCGGTTGTGTTTGATGAAGTGATCATGCATACCAATGCGCTGGTATTTAGGAGAAGTTCTTATCTTATCGGAGAGTCTCCTTAGAGTGTTCCTAGGAGAGTTGATGGCTTAAACTAGACCAAGATGAGCTCAATGTAAGTATTGATCACCTCATCGGAGGATGAGACTAAGGGAAATATGCCATATGGTGTGGGTAAGGTTTCCTTCTCATATTATGTAATTTTATCAATGGTAATGATCTTTCCATCGTGGGGGAACATGATTATTCTGAACTCCGATGAGGTGACTATGAGAAATTAGTAAATATAACTTCGTCCTAGGAAGATGTTCTAATCCAACTAGGAGACTAGCACTTTAATGTCTATTAACAAATTTTTTTCAGCTAACTTAGGTGGCATGCTAGGGTATAAATCAATGGTGGTTGAAGGGCATTTGTCACATTCTCTGAGCGTTATGTTAGAATTCTTAGGTACATGCGATCCTAATTTCAGCCAAATGAATTTAGACATGATACATGTGGAAGCCCATTCATTGATGATGCAACAACGGATGTTGATATTTTGGAATGAGATCGATATTTGGAAAGCGAGAGTTGATGGTAGTTGTGGAGTAGCTTTGTCTAATTCAAAGACCACTAGGTGGGAATTAGACGGGTTGATTGTGCCTAGAGCCAAAAGTAAGGCTTTCTGCTAGGTTGGGCATGTTTGCGGGACCTCTAGTGCTGACATATATGATGGTTACCGTGCGAAGTCATCGACTATACTATAGCTATGAGATTATTTTGATTTGTGTCCTACATGCCGTAAGTGTCCCTTGACCATTTTAGGCATGGCTTTGATAGGAGGTTGAGGGATGGTCAATTACCTTGTAGGTATTGTTGTGGCTCAAGTGGATGGGTTAGGCTCTCGGGGAGCTTCATAAATTTGATTCCTTGTTTGCGAAAGGATATTTTCCCATGTCATAAAAATATCATGATTGGTATTGTTGTGGAGGTTCCCTCTAGATGGATGAGTTTGGGGATTTTCTTATTTGGTGATAAAAACTCCCTGATGGGGGAAGGGCTCCAACATCACTGAAACTTGTTGATCGCCTTGTCTGCCACTGTCTTGTACCCTTTTTAAATTAGGAAGTTGAGGAGAATGGTGGGTATAATGATCGTACTCTCAATACATAACGCATGCATGATTAGTCTGAAGACTTGTTCTCTTGCCTTGTTTCTATGGGTTATTGTTGGTCGTTCCCTGATTTTTATTCTTGTTGGCATTGTCCCTTCCTAGTGCCCTTCGGGGTTGCTGCTAATTACTGCCCCCCCCCCCCTGCTCGAGTTCTCACTTCAGCTTAATTTTTAGTTTCTTCTTACTAATCTTGGAGGGAAGGTTTCACTATATTGACCCATGCATTATTTTGTGTTGGTGGGATGTTTTGTTGTGGTGTTATGAGAGGAGAATACTAGTTTCTTTATCCTTGGTTAATGTAATGACTCGAGGACTATTTATTCCTCTGAGGGGGGAGGTATGAGCCTCGTTATGGGGTTTGGTATTGGTTAACCCTATTGACTATGTTCTACATAGGTGTGGGTTGACCATTATAGTGCCTTGAATGTTGCAATGGTGGTGCATTATGGGTAGCCTCATATGCTTGCTCATTGAACAAATACCCATGGTTTTGGTAGTTGTTTGTGTGGTAATTTTGGGATAGGGACCCAATTAATATTTCAGCAGTGTTGGATGTGCCTAGGATCTCTTTATAATTCTGCAGGTGCAGGGCATTTGGAAGAACATGATAAATGTACCCAAAATGGGTATAGATAAGCTCCAGTTGTTTGTATTTACTAATGGCTTCTTCCTCAGTTTGCAAGGATGAATTTTCCACGTTCTTAGATATTTCAGATGTGAGCAATTGTAAGAATACGTCGACGAGGAATTTATATTCAAATTGGATTTGGCACAGGCTATGTTGTTTTCGTCATTGATGGAGATGGTCTGAGAAGTGAGTAGCAGTTGTTTGTTTGAAGTTGGTTAGGATTTCCAGACTCGAATCGTGGTGAACTAAAAGTTGGAAGAAGGTGAGGAAATCAGCTGCTAATGAGCTAAATCTCCCATGTGACACAGAGGGCTGGTCCACATACCATTTTACCAATTATGGTTTGTAAGGAAACTAGAGGTACTAAATAGAAAATATTGAATGTAGAGGTGAAGGGAATTCATTAAAGTCTACCAATCACTTGAGAAAAGAGAAAAAATACAATGCTTTTTTTTGTTTCTATTGAATGTGCAGTTTGTTCATACACACGCACACGAACAATAAAAAACATAATTTGCTTCACTTCCACGGTCTCAAAGCACGTCTTGGCAAACTGTAAAAAATCTAGAGAGGTGAACAGTGCCTTGTAGGATGGTTGTGCACAGAGGAGGTCTTGCAAAAACAATCTCTAGATTAATGAAAAGAGAGTTGTAGGTTCACCATTCCTGTAGTAGTGTTTTTCGAGAAAAGGTGTACCGAAAGACACCCTCTTAGTAGTGGATTGTTCCATGGAGAGGGTCAGAGTCAAAATTGGTGTTGTTAGTAGATAGAATTAAATAAACACAACTAATTGTAAATAGTGGAAACAATGCACACATTAACATAAAATAAAAAAACATGTAGATAAACAAAAAAATGCTCAAATGGAGGAAACACATCAATAATATATAGAAAAATATCCATTTACTGATTTCTCGTGGTATAGGTTGAATATAATAGATGAATCGCAGATACTTGAAGAGAATTCTTTGAGATATGGAGCTAAAAAATCCTCAGCAAGGGGGTTTATTTCCTCAATTACTTTGCAAATTTCTCCTCTCTCTCAAATAAGTGTCAAGACTCTCCAATGGTGGATTCCTCTTATCTCACTAACATGTTGGGTTGCTTAGAAAAAATATGATCAACATGCTAGTGCTCTTCAATTCCTTGGCCTCAACAATGAAATGGTGGTTTTCTCAAAGAACAATTTCGCTAGCATAACAATGTCTCATGTTTTGGTTCTCGCATGGTCTGCTTATATATAAACGTTATGAATCCTTCTTCCCTCTCTTGGTACATGTATGATAAATACACATGAGTAGGACATGATGATTCCATTGAGATCTAGATATCTTGTGTGGTTCTCTCTTCTGGATTCATCGCATTTTACTGTTTTATGTATTGACGTTTTGAACCAACCTCCATGGTTCATCATCAAGATTAGATATGTGAAGAAGTCAGAGAATGATGTGTAATAAATAATGGATATGGTAGGGATTGTAGTGTAAAGAGTCGACCGTGAAAATGTTGTGGCTTTAATTAATTTATAATAAGTTTAATTTATTTTAATGTTAATTCTAATTAACTTATTTATTTATTATTTTGTCTAATTTTGATTTTAATATAATTTTATTTTTAATTTTATTTTAATTTATTTAATTTATTTCAATTTACTTTAATTTTAATTTAATTTTTTTAATTTAATTAATTTAATTTGGTTTAATTTATTTAATTTGATTTAATTTTATTAATTTTAATTTTAATTTAATTTAATTTAATATAATTCAATTTATTAATTTAATTTAATTTAATTTAATTTTAATACTAGACTTAGGTTAACTAATGGATTAAATGGGTTTAATTTACTTAAAGTTTTTAAGGAGTGAAAGAGGAGGACCAAGAGGAAGCCTAGGTCATGGTTGTCTAGGAGATGGTGGAATCCCTTGTTAGCATGGGAATCCAATTATCACTAATTTTCCATCCGTCGTCATGGTTTAAGTTATTGGGGTGTTTCCCTATTTCGATAGCTTCTCTAAATTTTCTATGGTGGTAATGCTCAATTTTGGCCACAACACAGGAGTTTTCAATGCAAATGTGATGATTGGCTTTAATAGAGTGCTCAGCCAAAGCTGAGGTTTTGGAGCGGTTATGTTTAATGTCTGCAACATGTTCTTGAATCCTAGATAATATAGAAGGACCGGTTTCACCAATGTAGGTCTTGCCACTAGATATCTCCAAGGTGACTCAAACTTGGTTGTACTGGATTGAACTCATGTGAGAGAATCAACTCCAGGTGTGTAAAGTGGTCTCGGATTCCTGAGCCATCCTTTTCTGTAACAATGTAGATTTTGGAAGTTATCCCATGCGCGTTCATTTATTAAAGAAATAAATGTGTGGCCTCACTTTTTTTTCCTTCGTAAACTTTTGACCTTAGGAGAACTTTGATTCTTCTAAATTTCATAATGTATTTGAGTAGAAAATGTTTACCTGTGCATTTTGTTGGGCACTCTTAGTGCCTTCTTGATTGTGCTAACAGGTGTATGACCTTTTGGTGTTAAAAGCTATATAGAAAAAAAATTAGTGGCCAAATATTTGATACCTGAAAAATATATTTTTCTGATCAGTTATTGCAATCCATGGTATGGAGATATCATTGTCTATCTCCAAAGCCAAAAAACAATTTATAGACTTATCACGTGCTGAAAGTGTTATTAATGATTACCAATCTAGTGCATGTGCTATTCATATGTCTAGCTATGCTACATTTGAAAAAAAATAGTATGCAGGATGTTTTTGCATTAGAGAAATTTTTAGGTCTAAAATGGGCCTCTTAAGGAATATTATAAAATATTAATGGAAACAATAAAATAGTATATTTCATCATCAAATTTTAGAGGGAAAAAATAGAAAATTATTTTTTGAACTCATATTTTCAACCTATCTCCTTACTGTTTTAGTTAACTTTTGAGTGGGAGCACTCATTGGATGCAAAATTTAATTCCTCATCCAAGGAGTATCCATGTTGCATACTTTCTATGGATATTGCTACTCAAAAAATGAGAAATACATAAAAAAACGTGATTGCATTCATGTTATTCATGTATTTCTCATATTTTGTGTAGCAGGGTCCATCGAAAGTATGCAACATGGGTACTCCTCAGATGAGGAATTAAATTTTGCATATAACGAGTGCTCCCACTCCAAATTTAAGTAAAACCATTGGGAGATAAGTTGAAACTGTAGATTTTTAGATTTTAATTTTAATTTTAAATATGTTTAATTTTTTACTCCAAAAATGGTGAATCATCCCCCATGTTTGACATCATCATCTTGAATATATTGGTTCTTATAAAGTTTATTTTGGTTGTACATTTTTGTTTTGAAGTCCATTTTATACCTCAAAATTTCTCTAATGGGCTATCTCTCTTTAAATATTGCATATTGGTGGTCCAAAAATGTCATCTGTGTCAAATATATAATCTTAAAATGTGTGAAACTCCTGCTCCACATTACTCTATAGTTATTGTTGACCCTTTTGCTAAATGGGGCATTGACTTCATGACATGTAACACTCACTTGGACAATGGACATGGGTACATCATCGTTGCCATGGATTACTTCACTAAATAGGCAAAGGTGATGCCTACATTTTCGACTATGGGACAACTGCAACTCTTTTTGAATTCAACCATGATATTTCTAGATTTGGTGCGCTGAAGCCATTGTCACTTATCATGTCTCTCATTTTTAAATTATATGATGTCCAAATTATCTGCGAAGTTGGGTTTACACCATGGAAACGCATCACCTTACTATCCACAAGATAATGGCTAGGTGGAAGAAATAAACAAATTTGTCACAATGATACTTCAGTAGATTATAGGGATTCACAAAAAAAATTGGTAGTTGATGCTTTTCTCAGCATTATTGTCATATCGAACCCCTACCAAAACACCAATTTGTTTTACAACTTTCAAGCTAGTATATGGTGTAGAGGTTGTTTTATCAATTGAATGTAAGATCCCATCTTTGAAACTAGCCATCAAACTAAGCCCTACTACTTCTACTGATATGAAATCACCACTAGGTGACCTCAGGAAATTAATGAAGGTATTACAAACTCATGCACTGTTGTGTGTGTCTATGTTTTCTTGTGCAATGGATTGATAATATTGCGGAATACACAGACGCTTGAAACAGTAAGAGATCACAGTAAGCAAAACATAAACACAACAAAATTTAATGAGTTCACCCAGTCCTCCTAGGCTACATCTCCCGGTCCAACCTTCAGTGGTGGCCTTCTTAGTATGTTCTTAAAAAACAATCTTACAATAAGGAGCTCAATCCGAGTCTCACTTGAAAGAAGATGATTAGTAGGATGGCACTTGGAATACCCAAGCCCTTAGAGTTCACAGACTCCCCTTACTGAATTTTGACCTAAATTGGTCTTTGTTTGCTTAATGTTGCCCTTACTCTTATGGTCATCTCGGCTTCTCTATTATCTACAATTTTTCCTTTCTTTCTGTGTCTCTCAGTCTTCAGCTTCTTCATTGCTTCTCTACCTCACTGTCTAACATGTCTTGTCTCTGTCAGCTCATGGCTATAAAGCCAGTTCGTTTCTTTGACTGTTTTCTTCGTCTTCCCAGCTCTCTAGATCACCTGCCTCTTTTCGTTGGGACTCCTATGCCCTGCATCATCGTTGCTATGTAACGCTTTGCAGAGAGGTGGCCACCTGTCTCCTTACAAACTGAGTGTCAGTTCTTCTTGAACAGTCATTTTTTTTCGTTATTTCCCAGATGCCTGTGAAACAGATCCTTTTGTCGATTCATTGGTCAAATTAGACTTCAAATATTTATGTGTCGTAGCTTATTTCTCCCTCGGGTCCGGTCATCCATCGGGTTGAACCTCTGTCGTTTGATCTAGAGCCCCCAGATACTATGGTCTTCACTTATATCGCGCAATTGATTTGCTTGACCCTTAGCCCACGATGTAAGTGGTCTTTCTATCTCCTGGCCAAACGCACATCACTCGGTGTATGGAATCATTGGGTTTTCGGTCGAACCCTCTTAATGCTCGAAATGCCCCCGATATTATGTCGATTTTGAGCATGGGACTGGCTTGTTGGTTTTAGTGCTTTCTGACAGTTTTATGTTTTCCCTTGTGACCGAGTGCTCGGGGCTTTACGTTCTCGAGGGGTTTTGCTTTGTCCTAATCGCGTATCAGAAACAGCCTCCATTTCTGGGTTTGAGCTTCACAAGTACCATTTTAGCACCATGTATAATCTCCATGGGCCAACAGTGAGCGCGCTTTGACCAAAGGTCCTCGTTGCTCCATGCTGGCTGCAAATTACCATTATTCAGAGGTTATTTTTGATAGCTATAAGATTTCTTGAAGTTGGTCATTCATTCTTAACAATCATCGAATTGTTTGAGGATCCAATTCGAATCACAACCTTCCCACTGAAAAATCCTTTGGACCACCAAAAGTTGGTTTTCAACCATCAACTAAGTGAGGATACAACTTTCTCACCTGTACAATCTCCATCCATTTTGCACTGCTTAGATTTGAACCCGTGAGCCCAATTCTGAGGTACTCAACATCTCCTTTGCACGTCATTCTCACCTTCCTATCCAGAACTGTGTCTTCCTACAATTCATTAAGATATTCAGGTAGTAGGTCATCAATAAAAGGCAATTGACTCTGTTCTTTAGGATCTTTAATTAACGAAGGTTCAAATAGTCTCAAGCTATCTGCATTGATGACTCAGTAGATGTGCGTATAAGTTGGAAAATCAAGGCGAAAAGCACTCTCACCAATTTTCTCAAGGATCCTGAAAGGTCCATACCTTATTGGTTTCAGCTTTTTACCTTCACCTTGCATCCTATCCTTGCTGATATATAGCCAGACTTGATCACCAACTGGGAAACTATGCCCCATCCGATGCTTGTCATGCCTTGCCTCGTATTTGGCCTGGCTCTTTTCTAGTTGTTCCTGTACTGCCTGATGGATCCCTTTTATTTTTTCAATGAACCTAGTTGCCTTGTCCACAATTCTGTGTCCCCCAACTATTGTGTCCTTACCAAAGACAAAATCCAAGGGAAACCTTGGTGTGAAACCAAAACATGTGTCAAAAGGAGATCTCTATGTGGAAGAATGTTTTGGTCGGTTGTAAGCATGCTTTACATAACACAAATGTCCATGCCAAAGCTTGGGATGCTTGCTGCAATATCCCCTGAGAAACTGGATCACTGTCTTGTTAACTACATATGTCTGGCCATCGATTCATGGATGGAAACTTGTTCATTTATTCAGTTTGGTGTCCATCAGTTCCCACATAATTGACCAAAACCTTCCCACAAATCGGGTGTCTAGATTAGATATAATGGAAGTGGGTAATCCAAAATGAACCCATACATGTTGAGAGCACAGTTTTGTAGTTTGTTTAGCTATAATATGTTTGTTACAAGGTATCAAAATACACATTTTGCTGAACCTATCCACAACAACATATAGATAATCATGAGCTTTCCTAGATTTAGGCAGTACTCCAAAAAAGTCCATGGAAACACTTTCCCAAGGATCAGAAGGAACTGATAATGGAGTGTACAAGCCTATTTTTCTATTGTTGGGCTTTCTTTTAGCACACATAGTACACCCTCTTACATATCTAGAAAATATCTCGTTCATTTTTGGCCAGTAACAATATCTTTGCAGTTGTGCAACTATTTTACTTACCCCAAAGTGACCTAATATTTGAGAAGTGTGTGCTTATCTAATTATATTTACTCTTTTAGTTTGTGGAATGCAAAGCTTCCCACAATTATATAGGAGTCAGTCCTTAATATGATAATCTAATTCTTCTACTCATTTTCCTTGACTTAAAGTTGTGTATACATCTTTAAAGTCTATATCTTGAACATATTGTTGAATGTAGCTCTCATGTAACACAAAATTATGCAAGTATAGTAGATGCATTCATAAGGGGTCTAGATAACATATCTGCAAGTTTATTGTGTATGCCCTTTTTATATCTAATGACTAAATGAAACTGTTGTAGAAAACCCATCCATCTACAGTGTCTTGATTGCTGCAACTTAGTTTGCGAGTGTAGATATTGAAGTGGTTGATGATCAGTATGTAGAACTATTTCTTTGCCCATTAAGTAATGTTTCCACTTTTTCACACTTTTTAATAATGCATAAAATTCTTTATCATATGTGGGATAGTTAACTATTGAAGAATTAAATGTCTCGGAATGATAACATATGGGTTTACCATTTTGTATCAACACTGCTTCCATGGCATAGTCACTGGCATCCATTTGGATCTCAAACGGTCTTTTAAGATCTGGCAGTGCTAGTAATAGTGTTGTACTAATCTTTTCTTTCAAGGTGTCGAAGACTTTCTGCTGTTTGCATCCCCACTGAAACACCTTGTTCAATCATGTTAAAGCATGTAAGGGAGCTGCAATTAAGGAAAAGTTAGAAATGAACTTTCTCCAATATTGTGTTGCTCCTAAGAAGCTCCTAACTTCTGTAGCAGATTTGCGTTTAGGCCAGTTTACAATGGCTGCAACCTTAGAGGGATCTATCTTCAATTCATCACCCCCTACTATATGTCCCAAATAATTCAAAGATGTTTTTCCAAATTCACATTTTCAGATTTTAACATAATTTTTTTCTCTTTTCAAAACATCTAGTGTCTACTTAACATTCTTTAAATGTTCTTCCCATGTTTTGCTAAATATCAGAATGTCATCCAGATATACAATAACAAAATCATCAAGAAGAGGTCTGAGTACATCATTCATTATTCTCATGAAATTAGCAGGAGCATTAGTTAAGCCAAAAGGCATAAACAACCACTCATACAATCCCTGCTTTGTTTTCAAAGCAGTCTTTCATGCATGTTGTTCTGCAACTTTGACCTGATGATACCCACTATGCAAGTCTAACTTGGAAAAATAAACAACTTCTTTCAATTTATCTAATAGATCATCTATGAAAGGAAGGGGATAGCGATTTTTGATTGTTATCTTATTCAATGCTTGGAAATCAATGCACATTATCCATGAGCCATCTTTCTTTCTCACCAAAATGATTGGTGACCCACATGGTGATGTGCTAGGTCTGATGAAGCCCTTCTTGAGCAACTCCTACACCTTCTTCTTGATTTCTACATTCTCTAAAGCGGAAAACCTGTACATCCCAATGTTAGGAAATGGAGCATCTTGCTGCAAATTAATATCATGCACTATTTCCTTTTTTGATGGCATACCTTTATGTTCTTGAAACAAGATATGATACTCTGAAACAAATTTTTCTAAATCAGCTTGTTGTTTAGCATCATAGCCCTCAAATACATTGGTTTTATCAGGTTTCTTTTCCTTTACAACCATCAGTAAAATTTGTTTGCATGAATTTACAATTCGTTTCATCTGTGCTGAGTTTATGAGAGTATAATTATTCTTGAGCTTATGAGCTCTTACAAAGTATTTGATCCCATCTTTAACGAGTAGATACTTGTCCTCAGCTCTATAGAAAATAGTTTTTCTATCATACAAGTAAGCACTTCCTAAAACAATTCCACATATATCCAAAGGAATTATATCTAACTCAACCTCATCTACAAATACTGACCCAAAAGAAAACTTAAGTTTGTATTGTCTAGTTACTTGTAGTTGTGCTTTATCACTTAACCAACCTAATGGGTATGGTTTCTTGTGAGGTGTAGCTAGTAATCCCAACTTCTTTACAATTCCTTCAGGAATTAAATTTACTTGTGAGCCACTATCAAACAAAGTATCAATCTTTTGATGTTTGGAAATAACTCGAATATGGAAAAGCTCATGTCTTTTTCTCTCATTTTCTTCATCAATAGTAGATTGTGCAGAATTACTAGTAGATGATTTAGAATTCTTACCTTATATACCTGTCGCTACAATGGTTGTTTCATCTCCTAAGTCCAACCCCAAATCTTTCTGAATAGCTGCAACAGTCTTCTTCTTCTTGCCCTCGAACTTCTTAGGTGTCAGTTCCAAATGGAGAATCCAATAGTGCTCATCATCATGCCCATCCTTCTTGTTGTTAGTGCATGAAGACTTGCTTTTCTATGCAATGTTGACCTTCCTTTCTTTCCATTTTTGTTTTCTTTTCTCCTTATTCATGCTTGCAGTGGGTTGGGATGATCCCCCAACTTCTGGGTTCCCATTCTTTCCTCTAACTTCTGAATGCGTAGGTTGAATAGATACCTCGTCTATACTAGTGGAATTAAACATGAGGATAGTGTACCTCATGTAGCTATGTATAACACCAATGTACTTCAACAGAGTCTCAGGTGAGTCTAATGAGATTCCCAGAATCAAAGCTCTCTTCCTAAATTCTTGGGTGTCACCTTGTAGACTTTTCCCTTTCAATTGTCGATGAGTTTGCCAGCTCATCAAGGCTTGCTGCATGTAGGCCAGTGGATAGAACTCCTTTTTTATTGCAGAAACAAATTCACTCTAGATAGAAAGAGTCTTACCATGTCTCTCCATGTCAGCTTGGGTCCTACCTTCCCATCAAACCAAGGTAGTGCCTCCAAGGCATAGTCTAGCTAGCTAAATCTCGCTCTTGTCTGAATCGATACTCTGCATTCTTCAATAAACATCAATTTGTCCGATCCAATTGTCCAGCTTTTCAGCATTCAACTCTCCATCATATATTGGTAAATCAAATTTAACGTCTAGTTTAATCAAAGATGTCTTCGTTTTATGTTCAGGGCTATTAGGAGGTGTGAGAAAGTTTTCTTCTTTCCCCTTGCCTTTTAAGTGGTCATGGAGGAGAGACTCTTCATCTCCTTTATCTTGTTTGGAGCCTGATGAATCTTCGTCTTTATGTTTTCAAAAGTCCTTATACATTTCCTCTACCATGTATATCATGGCCAGGAAGCTATCCATAAATTGAAGGTTTGGACCCATAGAACATTCCTCCAACATTGTCCTCTGAGGATAAACTCTTCCAATTTCAGGATTAGTTTCGACCAACTCTCCTCCTAATTTGAGCTTTGATCTAGTTATCATTCAACAGCTAAATCCATCACAAGCTTGTCTAACCTTAACAACCTATAGCTCTGATACCACTTGATCTAAAATCACCCCTAGGTGACATCAGGAAATTAATGAAGGTATTACAGAATCATGCGCTGGTGTGTGTGTCTATGTTATCTTGTGCAACAGATTGATAAGGTTGCAAAATACATAGACACTTGAAACAATAAGAGATCATAGTAAGCATAACACAGACACAAAAAAATTTAATAAGGAGTTCACCCAATCCTCCTGGGCTATGTCTCTTGGTCTAGCCTTCAGTGGTGGTCTTTTTATTATGTTCTTTAAAAACAAAGTCTTACAATAACGAGCTCAATCTGAGTCTCACCTGACAGAAGATGATCAGTAGGATGGTACTTGGAATTCCCAAGTCCTTAGAGCTCACAGACTCCCCTTAATGAATTTCAACCTCAATTGGTCTCTATCTACTCAATGATGCCCTTACTATGATGGTCAGCTCGGCTTCTCTGTTCTTTGAAATTTTTCCTTTCTTTATGTGTCTCTCGGCCTTCGGCTTCTTCATTGCTTGTCTGCCTCACTGTCTCTCTGTGTTGTCTCTGTCAGCTCATGGCTTTAAAGCCAGTTCGTTTCTTCGACTGTTCACTTTGCCTTCGCGGCTCTCTGGATTGCCTGCCTCTATCCGTTGCGACTCCTCTGCCCTGCATCATCGTTGCTCCATAACGCTTCAGAGAGAGGTGGCCACCAGTCTCCTTGTGAATGGAGTGTCAGTTCTTCTTGAATGGTCGTTTTTTCCGTTATTTCCCAGATGCCTGTGAAATGGATCCTTTTGTTGATTCATCGGTCAAATCAAACTTCAAATATTTATGCGTCATAGCTTATTTCTCCCTCGGATCTTGTCATCCATCGGGTTGAACCTCCGTTGTTTGATCTGGAGCCCCCAAATCCTATGGTCTTCGCTTATATCGTGCGTTTGAGTTGCTTGACCGTTAGTCCGCGATGTAAGTGGTTTTTCTCTCTCCCCTCCGAACACGCATAACTTGCTGTATGGAATCACTAAGTCTTCGACCAAACCCACTTACTGCCTGAAATGCCTCCCATATTCTACTGGTTTTGAGCGCAGGACCCACCTATTGGTTTTAGCACTTTCCCATGGTTTTCTGGTTTCCCTTGTGAATGATCGCTCGGGGATTTTCCTTCTCGAGGGGTTTTGCCCAGCGATATGCGATTAGCGCTAATCACGTATCAGAAACATCCTCCATTTCTAGGTTTGAGCTTCCCAATTGCCATTTTTGGGCCATGCATAGTCTCCATGGGCCGACGGTCAGTGCGCTTTGACCGAAGGTCCTTGTTTCTCCATGTTGGCTGCAAATTACCATTATTCAGAGGCTATTTCTGATAGCTATAAGATTTATTGAAGTTTGTCATTCATTCTTAACAATCATGGAAATGTTTGAGGATCCAATTCCGATCATCTACCGAGGAAGAACATTATTTGTATTTATCATGTTTGGATGAAGCTTTTTGTGATGCCACTTTGGCTAATGAAACACACAAGAAACATGTTAAAGCTTATTATGATAAAAATATTAAACCTTGAGCCTTTGTTAAGGGTGACTTGGTCCTTCTGTATGATCAAGAACATGATAAGTTAGGATTCTGTAAGGTTCAACCCATGTGGCATGGTCCTTATATCATCAAACAAGTATTAGAAAAAAGTTCCTATGAGCTATTTGATTATGATGGAATTCCTTTAGGAGATCCCAAACTGGGCTTTACCTTAAAAAGTATTATGCTTAGAATATTTTTAATTGGGAACTCTATACATTTATGTACCATATTTTGGTGTGATACATTTTTTATTTTTGTAAACAGTTTATATCCTTCATTTCTTATCTTGTAGTTTCCTTGGTTTTCAGATGTAAACTCTACCTTTACCTTATGCTAGCTTTGTTAATGGTTCTAGCTGCAACACTAAAATACTTGCATCTACCAGTTTGGAAATCTATATGCCTATTGGTTAGTAGGAGAGTTTACATGGTCTATGTATTGGTTGTACAACTACTAATATCATGGAGTATAGTGTATCTATCGAATTATTATCTGATGGCATTTTTGTTGGTATTAGTCATTTAGTTGTTCAACCTATTTCTCAACTCATAGTGCTATAATCAAGTAATATTTATTCTGTAATAAGTCCTACTCTTCTACAAGTAAATTTAAGGGTTTGTCTTTTGGAATGAGAATTTAACCATCTAGAATATAAAAAAATTCCAATAAATATTAATAATTAGGAGACAGTCTATCAATTTATGTATTAGATAGACATTTGCAAAAATTTTAAATTCCAAACGTAACACATTTTATAAGATAATAGCAAAATAGAAATTAATTTGAATTATTAGTTTTGCAAAACGTTTTTCTAAAATGTGTTGAGAAAATACAAGGCCCATTAGCTTTATATATCAAATACATGTCGATAAAAAAAAAATGTAGTTGAGCTATGTTTGATAAATCCCGAGGCCCATGATACCTATTGTAGCAACGTTTTCCTCAGCTGCTCGCCGAAGTAGATGACTTGTGAACTATAACTCTCCAAACAAATGGTGTTGATATTACCAAGGTACATCCTCTATATGTATATCCATTATATGTTTAGCAAGACCCTCAAGGTTTTATCCACCTGTTGTAGCTCCTTTGTTGCTTCACAGTCGTAATCATCTAATCTAGTTTGTTGATCATGCTTGTAAATCAGTGACATTCTGACTGGTCAAATTAGTCCAATATCTTCATGTCAAAATGGTATTATTCTTAACACAAAAGAAACAATTAAAATAAAAACATAAAAGAACAAAATATGTCTATATTCCTTTTTACCTAATGCATCTCAATGATCTCCATTAGGCAGAGATAAATATGGATCTCCTTAGAAATCGGTGCCTACATATGGATAGTCCTCGAGCATGATCAATTTTCTCTACAACCATTTGAAGAATGCAAGACCAAGCAAACACTGACGACTACCTCCATGGCGTGCCGTGAAGTCAACCCATCTCATCATACAAGGTATTATCGGTGTTATATCATCCACCTCTACCACTTACAAATGCATCAATGCCACTCTTTTGAGGAAAAACGACAAAGAAGCGGACCCATAACCAAACTTTCTTAGTCAACCTATCTTTCACTTAGTCAATTGATATTTAATGTTGATTGTTATCCCTCCACACCAGTGGAAAATAGTAGGCTCCATGCACTCCAAGGCATATTGCATGTGTGCTTTGGTAGGCAAATGTGGAGGTACATTTCCTATTATATGGGTGATAGGAAACAAAATATCTCTCATTGGAATATCTATTACATTCTTAATTAGAATCTTTCTGCTATTTTTCTTATCTTCGTAGAAGAGTATCGGATGGCACACTCATTAGTAGATTCGTTTCCTCCCATTGAATAGACTATTGAAACTCAGGCTTGTCGTCTTGAGAGCCCAATTGAAAGATATATATCTTCCAGATCAATGGTAATAGTATGGTCACCAAATTGAAAGAGTTTTTGACATGCATTCCACATCCTTACTAAATTTTCTATTAATTGTAATTGAGCCCTCATGCTAGGAATCAAGAAAATGTTTATCAACCCATATTCACTAAGTGGCAACATTGTCTTTGGACCATTGTGTAACACCCTCCTCCCACATTTACCCATGTTAACTTGGAAACTACGGGAAACATGTGACAGATCGTTATTATGATATGATTCAACTCCCCACATACAGATAAGGAAGTGTAACTAAGAAGACAAGACCAATTTGACCTTCCTCAGGAGTTATAGGACCTTCAAAGGATAACCAACCCTTTGAGTTACCCAACCCTTGTGAAAAAATGATGTTTTCATGAGTTAAACCCCCTATCACTCCCATTACAAGCCCTCCATGTGGTTAACACCCTTTATTCACTCTAAAAAGAGGCATCCATGCAATTTTGGCCTTTTTCATGCAATTCTCTTCCAACAACCCTGAATTCTAAGCCACTTTTTTTGGGTTAGGAATCAGGACTCTACCTAGAACTTCATGAACCTTCCATAATTGATAAATAATGATGAAATAAGGCTACTAATGCAAGCACTTGAACGATGAATTAACCTAAACCCTACTAGGAATGATAGACATTTCGTCAAACATATTATAAACATGTAATCTACATGTCATAAAAATAGATCCAAACATATGGATATCATAGTTATTTGAAAATTGTCAAGGAGGACTGATGTTTCCTCCCAAGAGTTGTATTGTTAACTATTAGGTCATTCATTCATTAAAATTTCATCTGCTAACTAAAACATGATGAGAGCCATTCATCAAGATTGTAATAAAACATACTTATAACCATCAAATAACCAGAGATATATCAATGATGAAACAACCATTAAAGCCACATAATGACAGGCAAATTTACTCATGAAATACCAAAGGACAAAGAGCTCTTCTTAACATATGGAAGTACAACCAAGTTAGGACTTCCATATACCACCTGATGATATATTGGGCTGAACCAAGTCTCTATTTCAGCCAATCATGCCTGCTCCATATTTCAAGCATGAATATGGGATCTCATGGAAAAGCAAGGAACACCAAACTAGTGCTTCTAGAGGATAAAACACCTCAACCCTAAACCAATGATTCCACCTCATGGTTAGACATCACTAATGATCACCAAACCGGTCTCTACCTAAGTCTCTTAGGCCTCTAGAGTGTGTGTTCAAACCAAGGCTTCTAGGACTAGTAACTCAACCCACAACCATTGTCAAGATCTAGATGGTTTGTCCAACTAGGGCTTCCATTACTAGTAACTGAACCCAAGTTGTTACAATTATTCCATATTGTTTTTCCAACAAAGAACTAGTGCAAAATGACTAATTAGTTACTAAAAAAGCAACTAAATTTTGCATATAAACAACCATTTTCAGTCGATCACCAATAGTAGCTAATTTACAGTATATTATAACATGACCAGCTTTTAGTCAATTTTAGCTAAGCCATTAATTGGTTTCCTCAATTTTACCATCTAGTAGTATATTTAGTCATTAATTTGGTCATTAATTTTTCATTGGTTTAGTCAATAATTGTCGCAATTAATGATTGAATATACAACAAAATATATTACTATATGAATCCTCGAGAAAACTAATTAATGAGTAAAGAAATATGACCAAAATGTTTGTCGTGTTATAAGATACTGTAAATTAGCTACTAATAGTCATATATATGCAATTTTAGTCACCATTTGAAACTAGTTAATGACCGAAGAAATATGACTACATCTTAGTCCTCTTATAAGATATTGTAAATTAGCTACTAACAGTCATATATATGAAAAATTTAGTCATCATCTTAATAAATTTTTTATCATTTGCAGTGGTTATTTATCTTTTTTTGGTATTTTCATATTCAATATATAAACAACTAATTTAGTAGTTTCTATTCATTTCATTTAATTTCATTCATAATCATTATAAACAACTAATCTAGCCATATATTCATTTTATTCATGTTTGTCATTAATTAATATAAGTTACTAATTTAATAGTAAGATTGATTTTATGTGTTCATTATTAATCAAAATAAATTAATTAGTATGATTTTGCGATTAAATGTTTTAAAAATGACATAAAATGTGCATGTTTATCTAATATGATAGCACAAAGTTACATATGTTAATTACAAGATTAAATAATATCAAGTGTAAATAAAAATAATTTCAACCATATAAATTCTATTATATAAAATATCAAGTATTACAATATGAGTTTCCAACTTAATATCGGTTGGACTACAATTTACACATGAAATATTGTTTCATCATTTCGAAACACTATCACTGTGTTTCCAAAGCATTGCAAGTGAATCCACCAGCTCTAAAGGCTTGACCATCAGTCTCTATGAGTGTGTCTTATGCAATATATTGGCTCTAAGGGTATCACTGGACGTATTCTCTTCTCTCTCTAATTTCTCATTTGTTTCTCTAGTGTTATTGTTCTCCTCTTTCTTCAGTTGCTGCTTCTTACCATCAATATTGAGTTCCTCTCCTGAAAATGAAATAAGATACAATTCAGAGTATCAGACATGAAAGATGATAAATAGTTGAATATAAAATAAAGTAGACTATAAGATATTGATACGACATACCTCAACATTTGATAGTGGCCACTATGCAGCTAGATGACCTGTATAAACAAAGCAAATAAAAGAGTCACCATAAAAAATTACACCTTAGGAACTTAGTATTCAACCTTCAACAAAACGTTAGGCACAATCATACCAACTAAGTTACATGTTAAAAATACCAGGAAATAGATAACTTATGAAAACAAATGAAAAAAAATATCAGTTTGAAAGATATCCATATTGCCTGTTCTAAAAGTGTCATGTTCCTTAAATTTGGATATTATTTTTCCCACAGTAAAAGTTCCTTGCTATTATGACCTATGTTTTTAGGAAAATGAGATTGATCCAACATCATATTGGATTGTGGAGAAAAAATGATTCAACCTTCCAAGATGAGTACCTCACTTAGTTGAATGAAGGTGCTAGTTGTGAGTAGTGTAAAAAAGTTAGGGAAGCAGAACACTAAGGCCTAAGAAAATATATCACCACTTGTCCACTAAAAGAAAATATTTGAATCCCATAATGGCCTCGAGGAGTAAATTTCGTTGGATGCATATCACACTCTTAGAGATGATTGTTTGATATAATGAGAAGTGTACATATATTGTCACAATGCCCCTCACAGTCATACCCTATAGTTTTCTCCTATAATATTAACCATATTATACTATTTAATTATAAATTATGACTATCTGATAATTATTACTTTGAATAATTAGTCTGAAATTGCATTTTAAATATTACTGTATACATGATAATATTAAAAAAAAAAGGTACTTTTTTTACTAGTTAATTTCGAGTGAAATTAAATACACAAGAAATTATGGTGCCTTGGTGTTTCTCTACTGGTTATCCACTCATTATACCAATTGTTCCCATGTCCTCTACTGCTTTTGGTGAATTCCTCTTTGATGATGTCGAATGCCAATTCAATGGAAATTTATCCTTGATGTTTTTCTGAGCCAAAGGGAAGCTCCACAAGTAATAGCCAAAAAGTAGGCTAAAATGTATTATTGGGGGACAAAATGGAGTAATTATATGACAAGCAAAGAAACACTACACGTTAATCATCTTCCCTTTAGTATTGATTAATAATTTATTTGCATGATCATGTAATACTAAAGTGTCAAGTAGGGACATTTAAAGATAGTCATCCATCAATACCACCTTTGAGAGTGCTTAGTACCTAATACATCCTATTACACACATACTAGATCACCAACTTCAAGGATAGCAATATAAACACAACAAAAATGAAATTAAAAGAAATGCTAGGAAGTCGAATGAGACTAATCTTGAGTCAAGAAAATACCAAACACTTCACATTAGCAAGGCATTCTTAGGCACTAAAATACAAAATTCTGCTATTGCATCATTTTCACATTTTCATTAATTTCGTTAATTGAGAACATAAATTTCAAAACAAAAAAACAAAAAAAATCATTGAAAAAGATCTCAAAATCCTAACAAATGCTCGAGCGGTTGTCCTATCAATTAAAGAGAAAGGCAATCATTTGATATGCTTTTAACTTGCACAATATATTGAATAATATGAAGATTTCTCATCCCTTGCTCCTAATCAAATTGTAATCCATGGGTTCCAATGAAGTAATCAATCTCCCTCCAAGATAGTTAAGAGATCACTTTGGAGAAGGACTTCCAGAAGAATTAGGATAGTAGAAATGAAATTAACTTGGAGGAAAATCAAGCACTTTAGTGGGTTCTCCAAAGTATTTGAACACAACTAAAAATTATTTTATACTCCCTCCACACATTTTAAAATAGAAACCATTCAGCTACATCTCATTTATTTTCCACCTTTCTGTAATATGTAATTCTTTGAGCAAGAATAGAGCATTCATAAATATTTTCATGATAGAGGATTGTTCATAATCATAATAAGTTTGGCTCTAACAAATAGACAATTTCATGTAGTGAATAAATCTTATATGGTATATTTCAGTGATTAAAACAAAAACTTTATTCTTAATCTCATTACAACAAAAATAAATTAAACCCTAACTAGTTGGGATCTAAAAAATCAAGAATTCCATGTAGTAAATTAAAATTACATGGTAGATCCCAATTATTTGAAGTGACAACTTTATTCTTGATCTTATTAAAACAAAGATAAATTCAAGAGTACATACATATTTCCTTATCTAAGACAAACTTTGAACACATTCCGATATTTCATAGAAATACAATGATCTGATTTACTTGTAGCACATGAGATATCTATCTACATCTAGCACCCATCACTGGACAATAGTGTTATTGAGACACCATCTCATGGAATTAGAATCATGTATATAGATGGTGTTATGGATATACCTTGCAACACCTATTCAACACTGCCTTCAAGCTTCAAATTCATCAATTTGATTTACTCTCTCTCTCTCTCTCTCTCTCTCTCTCTGTGTGTGTGTGTGTATATATATATATATATATATATATATAATAATATATATATATATTATATATATATATATAATATATATATATATATATAATATATATATATATATATTATATATATATATATATTATATAGGTAGAATAGATATAAAACTTAAAACTAAAAAACATTAATTGATATACTTCTAACAATATATAAAAAAATATAGAATTACCAACATTGCAAACGCCATTTAAGCTGAATTAAAATGAAGGATTTATAAATCCAATGTCTAAATTTATATTATTAATTAGTACTAATTTTTCTAGAAAATTAATTAAAATATATTTACAGTGTATTTTAATTTATATAGAATGATAAGTGGTGATTTTTAATTTCATATATAATGCCAATTGAAAAATAGATTTGATACACCACTCAAAAATACCAAAATAAAAAATAAAAACATAGTCTACAAAATTTAGGAAATAAAAAAACCATTAAATTACCCCTACCAAAAATTATTCTTTTTAACCAGAATAGAATAATACAAATAAAACAAAATCAGATATGCTTAAAATCATGGACGAACATATCTACTTCTATTAGCTAAGGGTAATAACTGGTTAATTTAGTGTCTATAGTTGCCAATCTCAAGTGGTTATGCATTTGTATATAACTTTTTTTTGTTTGTTAGGAGTTGTTATACTCTTGGAAAATAGTAAGTCTTACATATCAGTTAAATGGGCACACAATTTAGCTACCCGCTTTTATGCTGGTAGTGTAAGACTGGACATGCCTCTTTTATGCTTATTTTTAACTCGAGAATGATTAAGGTGAGAAAATGTCATTCAATGTAAATATGAATTTATAATTCAGCTATCTAAATCTTATACTATAAATAAATTATATAATAATAATTATTCACCTAAGAGAATTTTTTGGCTGACCCGTTTCTAACCAACAAGTGTGGTTCATCATGAGGACCCAAATGAAGAGGGAGACCATGGCAAAGGTTTGAAAAGAGAATATTAAAAACAGATATTATTAATTAACTTCTATACTAAACTAAGAGTTTTTGAAATATAATATTTAAATTAATTTATTAAAACCAAATATTACTAATTTTTGAAAAATAATATGTAAATTATGATATTAGTTTATTAATTTATTAAAAACAAATATTAATAACTAACTCTATATTAACAAATAGTTTTTGGAAATAATATTTAAATTAGTTTATAAAAAATAATCAAAGTGCAAAATCTGAAAAGGGAAGTCACAAATCATAAAAACCGTTCAAGAACCTAATCAAGACAAGATCGTTTGATATATAGGATAATTAATGGGAATGAAATAAACTAAATTAAAAATAATAATGGAAAAATAAATTGAATTTAATATATTATATATATATATATATATATATATATATTATATATATATATATATATATATATATATAGATATCGAAAGAAAAGTGTCAATAAATAAAGTAGAGTCAACAATAAAATATGGGGTTGAGTCCCACTAAACAAATAACAAGAATACTAAAAAGAGTTAAGAATGAATATGATCATAAAATACATAAAAAAAACACGAAAGATCAAGAAAATAAACTCCAATGAAGAATAAATCAACAACAAATACTATACAAAGGATGTCAATACCTACATAGGTAAACAAACAAACAAAATAAATCCCAAAAAGAAGCCTAAAAAACTATGAGGACATGAGAGCGACCCAACTTCTACTAATATTTCAACCATCATCTCTATTCAAATTATTGAATCTTTTTTCAATTTCTAAGGCCTCCCTCAATTTACGATGATGGAAATGACTAACCCTAGCAACAACATGATCCTCGTCAATGTAGATACGATTCTTAGATTTATATGCATGCTCCGCCAAAGAAGAGGAGCAGGTCCTGCCATGCCTGATGTCAGCAACATGTTCACAAATCCTTTGATTAATCAAGTGACCAATCTTACCAATGTAGGGAATCCCACAAGAGCATGGGATAACGTAAAAATCCTTCATATTCTTGGGGTCCACTCAGTCTTTTAGAGATCTAACGGAGCTCTGGACGGTATTTAAAGGCTTAAAGGTTGAAGCCACCTTATGCTTCCTTAGGATCCTCATAATCTTGTGAGTGGTCCCCTAGATAGAGGGAAGATGAACACCAAAAAATCGATCCCTGGTATCTTTCTTGACATTAGGACCTTTTTTGCTCTAAGGAAAGCCTTAGTACAGTAGAGTCTACAATACCCATTATTAAAGAAAAAACTTAGGAGATGTGCTTTCTCTTCATTGATATGGTTGTCATCAGAAACTCTTAAAGCTCCAGTCACTAAGGTGTTGACAACACTAAGATTTTGAGCTCAGAAATGATGAGAATTATCATGAAGATATTGTTTCATATGAGTTTTCTTACAAAATACCTGATGAGAAAAAGAGCCATCATCATTCATTGAGAGGAGGATGTCATGGAAGGGTAGACTAAGATTACATTAAAATTCCATGGTGAACTTTATAGAACTAGAGTGACTATTAACATGGAGGAAAAACAATTCCAACTTTTCTTTACCACCAAACCTGATGACACAAGTGTCATCCACAAGCCTCTTCCACCTCTTAGGCAGAAGATGAGAAGAAGCTAAGGCCTTTCATTCAAAATCCTCCATGAATATATTAGCTACCACAGGGGAGAGGGGGAAACCCATGGCGACACAACAAGTTTTCTCACATAATTCCCCATCGAATGAAAAGAAAGTAGAAGTAAGACAAATACGGAAGTAAGACAAATACGAAATAAATAAGTCGTATCAGGATCTATGATGTGCTTAATGACTTCGATGACCTCGTTGAGAGCGATATCAGTGTAGAGGGAGACCACATTAAACCTCACAAGTTTTTCATCTGGATCAATCTTCAAACTCTTTAACTCATTAACAAACAATGTTGAGTCCTTGATGAAGGATTTTGTATGGTCAACAAGGGGCTTTAGATTCTAGGCTAAATATTTAGCAAGAAGATAAGTTGGCCACCCTATCGTGTTGACAATGGGTCTGAGAAGAGCCCCTTCCTTATGAATCTTTAGCACACCATAGCTTCTGGGGGTAATATTATGGATCACAGAAGCTTGAATACAGAAAATAATTATGATTATTATATATTTATTTATAATAAAAATAAATAATTATTTATATATTAGTATTTATAAATTTATAATTAATGAATAATAAATATTTCATTTTTCAAATAAATTGAAATTATTAATTAGTTTTCTTTATAAATTATTTCATTAATAATATTAATTAATTTATCTTAAATTATAACCAATAATAATTCTATTCTTAAGATCAATACTATGAATTAATTTATTAACTACTAATCAAGTAATTATTTATAATAATATTATTACTGCTTTATTTAAAATTGTTTTTGATGAAAATCACATCAAAACTTATTTGTTGACTCATTTCAAACTAGAAAGTGTGGTTCATCACCATGACATGATGACGATGAACCACACTTGTTGGTTCGAAACACATCAACAAATGGATTTTGATGTGATTTTCGCCAAACACACTTCTCAATAAACTTGATATGGATCACATAAGCCTCAATACAATAATTATTCTTGTTATTTCAAATAATTAACTGTTAAGAATATTAATTGATTAATTATCTACAATGATATTTCTATTATTACAAATAATAATCTATATTTAATAAAAAAGATCTGTGATAATAATCTAATTTTTTTTAGCATAATATTTCATTTTTTAGATCAGTTTTTTATAGTTTATTTATTATTAATAATAATTAATCTTTATCACTTTTTTATTATAATAATATTAGATTATTATAAAATTAGAATTATTATTTTTCGTTTTTAATTATTATTTATAGATATGCAAGAATAACATTAATACTAATTATTTTTAACATTTTACATTTGTAATTCATTTTGAGACAAACTTTATCTCATTCTATAAAATTACTCATATAACTATTTACCGATTAGTGTTAGACGATATTGGTGTAAGTGGTAAATGTTTTGAACCCTAATTTATTTTTTTATGCCTCATAATGGCTCTAGAAGGTTTCAAACCACAATTTTTCAATTTCGGACATATGATGAAAATGACCCTAAAAGCTAATCCTTGTAAGTTCTTCCTTTCTAAATACATTGAGATGGATGATAAATAATGTAGTGATACAATCCATATTAGTTCCTTAAATGGACTTTAGTCAATAGCACGGGTATATGAAATGACTTCTAGAGGTAGGTTGAAATGGGTCATAGTGTTTCTAACCACCTATGACAAACACCTTAACCATATTTTGAACTCCAAGTGCATCTTGAAATAAAACCCCATGAATTATTCAACCTATTTTTTCCATTCCTAAATTTTCAACATGTGCTTCACTATATCCATTACATAAGGACACCTAGTGTAATGGTTATCTTTAAAAAAAATTTTGAACTATTGCTTCTAATTATCCCAACAACTTGTAACATTCGTCGTAATGCATTATGCCTTTATTATCTACTTTGAACATAACTTCACTATCAAGTAAACACCAAACCACCATACTTTATTTATCACTTGCACTAGAGGATAAAGCTTAGAACAAACATAAATAACCTAGACATAACCCCAACTCTAGCCAAAAAATCCCACACCCATGTCCTTTACTATTGGATAAGGAACTTGAATTTAGAAGATGATTAATAATACAATTTTCATCCTAATTCCAAATCAAATAAACCTACATGCATCACTCATTAGGTGGATTCCTCTATGATAACATTCTTGATTATATACACCAAAGTTGTGAAGAAAATATAATAATACTAATATATTAAATTAGTATTAAATAAACTTTACATAACCAAAAAACTATTCAAATGGTCAGAAAATTAGAGAACTAACACAATTTGTTCCCCACATACCCATTTTCACTATGTATCATAGGGATATCCAAACCCCATTTGTTTCCCACATACCCATATGCACCTTGACTTAATTTCTTTAGTAACTCACTTATTCACATACTAGTCTTATTCACGTACTAATTTTGTTATACTAGAATATATATAAATGAATCTTTTCAAATTCTTAGACATAAGTAAAAATTAAATCCTTAAACTAACTTAAAGCGACTAACATAAAGTCAGGTTCGTACACTAGAGAAAATCTTAAAACTAGCACAAGCATATTAAAAAAATATTATTATTATCGAGTATTATTATTATTTATTAATTATTAAAAAAAATATTAATTATTATTATTAATTATTATTATCAATTATTAATTTTAATCATAACAATAATAATAATTATTTAATATATATAAACCTAAGGGATAGTAATATCAATCCCTTGTGTATATTAATCTAAGATTCATATTCCGAGGGTATAATATTATTCATATGTTTATAATGTTAATCCTTTAGGTTCAATAAAAATCATGGTCATATAAGTGTTTATATACCTTGGATTTATAAGATTAGTCCCTTGGGTTTAATAATAATAAACCCAAGAGAATAATAAACTTATGGGATTAATAATAAAACCCCAAGGGATTATGAACTCAAGGGAATAATATTATAAACGCAAGGTATATAATCTTCAAGGTAAATATTATAAACCCTAAAATAAGCATGGTTGACCATTGATAATTTTCATATTGAGACAATCTTTGTCACAATGCGACATTGGCCTATAGTTGATCATGGTTTATTTTCATATTGAGACAATGTTTGTCACAATTTGACCATGATTGATCGTGGTTGATTTTCATATTGACTGTCATTAAACATGCTTGACCATAAATAACCATGATTGATCATGGTTGATCATGGTTGATTTTCATATTCAGATAATCTTTTTTACAATGTGATGTTGGACCATGGTCGACCATGGTTGAAAAATATTAATAAATCCAGGTGTTTTATATTATAAATCCAAGTGAATAATAAACCCAATGTATTAATACTAAAACCGCAAGGGATTATGAAACCAAGGGAATAATATTAAACCCAAGGGTTTAATATTATAAACCCAAGGTATATAAACCCCAAGATAAATATTATAAACGCTAAAATAAGCATCGTTGACCATGGATGATTTTCATATTGAGACAATCAATGTCATAATGCAACATTAGACCATGCTTTAGCATGATTGATTTTCATATAGAGATGATATTTTTCACAATGTGACATTGAACCATAGTTGACCATTATTCGTTTTCATATTGAGGAAATGTTTTTCAAAATGCAACGTTACGTCATGATTGACCATGCTTGACTTTACACAACATGGTTGACCATGATTGTTGTTATAAAAGCAAGGGATTAATATGAAAAATTCAAGGGATTTAAAACGTAAGGAAATAATATTAAACCCTAGGAGTATAGACCCTTACATTAATAAACCTAAGGAAATAATAAACCCAAGGGATTAATGCTAAAACCCATATAGATTATGAACACATGGGAATAATATTAAACCTAAGGGGTTGATGTTATAAACCCAAGGTATATAAACCCTAAAATAAATATTATAAGCCCAAAAATAAACAATGTTAACCATAGTTGACGATGTTTGATTTTCATATCGAGACAATTTTTGTCACAATGTGACGTTGGACCATGGTTGACCAAGGTCGATTTTGATATTGAGACAATATTGGTCACAATGTGATGTTGCACCATGGTTGACCATAATTGACCCTAAAATAAACATAGTTTGATCGTGATTGTTTTTTTATATTGAGACAATCAATGTCACAATGCAACATTGGAAAATGTTCGACCATGCTTGAGCATCATTGATTTTCACATCGAGACAATTTTTGTCACAATTTGATGTTGGACCATCATTGACCATGGTTGATTTTCATATTGAGACAATGTCTGTTACAATATGACCATGATTGACCATGATTGATTTTACAAAACTTGGTTGACCACGGTTGACCATGATCGATATTATAAACCCAAGTGATTAATAAACCAAGGGATTAATACTAATAACTCGATGGATTATAAGCTCAAGGAAATAATATTAAACCCAATGGAATAATATTAAACCTTAGGAATTTAGACCCTTAAATTAATAAACCCAAGGGATTAATACTAAAACCCCAATGGATTATGAACCCATAGGAATAATATTTTTTTTCTAAGTTAAGATAATCTGTTAATATGCACAAAAAATTATAGAGAGGACAAAGCCTCAACCAAGTTTAACATAGTGTTTCAGAAAAAATTTGGACTGCCCCAACATTGGGGAAATCGGTCTAGAGGAAGCCAATAAACTAAAAATTGTATTAGTTCTTAAGACCAGAATCCACAAAAGAAACAGTGAGGTATTGCCATGAAATAGTGTCCACATAGGAGACCAGATTTTAATATATGGTAACAAAAACAAAAAGACCAGACATAAGACACCTGGTAGCCATGTCCTTACACCTGGCAGCCACGTCTGAACCCATGGTAGCCACGTCCATACCCCTAGCTGCCACGTCCAGACACCTGGAAGCCACGTCGACCTAATTGAAATAACCCGGGATGGGTTGCTGAACAATTAAGCATGCCTAATCATCTGCCTCATCCCTCGACACATTGTCGTGTGGCTCCCCACCACTGCCATGTGGCTCATCTGTCAGATGGGCATTCCCAAGCTTTCCAAATGTCGCCTACAAAGCTGACCCATCGTGACTAGTTCCACCTGAGGGGCACGTGGCTATAGAGCTGCCCGCTTCACCATGTTGATCACCACTAAGGTTCTTGCCATGCAGAGTGAAGAAGCCTTCATCCATCACATTCTTCCCTATGTCTCTACAATTGCTGTGTATGGGGGCGTCCTCTTGCCGCAAGTCAAAATTTTCCACCTGAGAGGCAGTCTATTCATTATCTTCAGTGAAGAGGATGGAAATAGTAGTTGTAATAACAGGCCTGTTTATGGTGCTACAGAACTTGAATTGGGTTGAGTGGGGAGTGGGATGAAGGAGTAAAGGAATATTAGTAGAGTGAACTGCAAAATCACCACGAATTTTACCCGAAGATTGAGGATGACCCCGTCTACTTCTTATACTAGGATATCTACCCGCCCCATGTCTTTGAGGATGATGCAGTTCAGGGGAAGGGGAGGAGGCAGTGGGCTTACAGTGCAGCTCATTCTAAGGGTGAGAACTCCCTCCCTGAGTTCCACCTCTTTGAATTCTCATTCGATGTCTCACAATGCTAGTATCTCTGGCTAAGTGCTCAGAGGGAGTAGTAACAGAAGGAACGATGACAGAGGGAGCTCTGACAAAGGGATTGTGAAGGGGAGCAGGGTCAGTCTGAGCAGAGATTAGATAGTAGAAACTCAAATGGGAATGGTGAAACCCATTTCCAAAATCAACGCAGCAAACTAACCAGCAGAGATGCCTAGTTACGCTGCGAGAGATTGGTTCATAGGCTTGAGGCGGGCAGTTGCAGTGGAGTAGGGGAGATGGAGAAACAATGAACTGAGGTACCTCCATATCCAGAAAGTTAATGGCTATTTTCCGCTTCAGACCTGCATTAAATGTTTCCTGCAGTGTGTCATTACGGCGTCTTAGGGTGGTATTAGGAGGGGCGCCATCAGCCAAGTGGCCCATCCCCTCGTCGTCGGTCTTTAATGTATTCATTAATATCAAAGTGCGTCACCCACATCCAAGTGCTCTTCTGCTGCCTGTGTCTTCTCTTTCTCTAATAATTCGTTGAATTCCTTCATCTGGGCCTCTGTGGCTATAATAGATAGTGGATTGGCATTCAGAGTAGTGCTGCTCTCCACACCTATGTTGGCAAGAAGGTCAGACACCTTATTACCTTCCCGATGAATATGTTTGAAATTGACTGCTCTATGGGACCTGAGCCAAATCTCAACAAGTTCCAGTCTTTCCACTAGTCGTCAAATGTTGCCTATTTTGTTTGAGGGAGACCCCTGAAGAATTTTATTCACCATATTTATTAGGATTTGAGAGTTGCCTTCAATTATGGGAGGGGAAAAACCATGTGAGTGAGCTAAAATGAGCCCTTGCCATAACCCTTCGAGTTCTACTGAGTTATTATTATCCCATCCATTTGAGCCTATGAATGTAAGAAGGGGGTGCGTTTATGATCTCTGACAATTCCCCCAAACCTGTTTTTCCTGGATTTCCTTTTGAGGCCACATCGAAGTTCAGTTGAATCACATGCTTGGGAGGAGGGAGCCATTTATTTGATATTGTACTTTTTGCTATAGATTTAACAATGATTTTCAATTCTTGATTCCATTGTAGATTCTAGTTTTCCCAGATATTCTTTTCTTGTGGCAGTGAGGGAAGGTTGTCGTCATGCCCAGTTCTGAGTAGAAGAGTTTCCTTAAGGTTTTGATATACATTGGTCCATATGGTTTCTAGAGGCGAAGACTGATCCTTGAAGATACGTTTGTTCCTCTCCTTCCATATAGTCCACATGAGAAGGCCTAGAATGAGCTTCCATAAGGAGTTTAGAATCTTACTCTTATAAGGATTTCTTGCGCAATTGCGAACAGTGGTGTGAATGTCTTCCTTGATTCTACTGTCCCTTTGGCATCGAAAGCTGACTTTTTTCCAGAGCTTGCGAGCTAGGGAGCAAGTATTCATGAGGTGCAAGGTGGTTTCTTCTTCATTTTTACATTTGGGATAGATGGAAGGTCCATGAAAGTTTCTCTTCCTCAAATTATCCCAAGTGAGGATTTTGTTTTGACAAAGTAGCCAAAGGAAGGTGGACACCTTCGGCCAGATGTTAGGAGTCCAGATAATGGTCCAAAGTGGATCTTTGAATGCAGAATCGTTTATGATTATGTTGTAGGCTTCATGCATGGTGAATATTCCCCTTGCTTCATATCCCCATCTAAGCACATGCTTCTTTTATGAGTATCTTATGTTCCAATTGGAGAGTTCTTTTCCCAAGATCTGTTGATCAGGCTCCAAGAAATTCTGAATAATGTGATCAGAGTTTAACCATTGCCTGAATCCTTGGGTTAAGGTAGGTTTCCAATATTGATTGATCTTATCAAACCTGTGAGTTTCCCAATTGGGAATTTGGTGGGGATTAATCAAATCTTTTAGTCTATGTTGTTGCTTCCAGGAATCTTCCTAGAACCTTGCAATAATGTCATCCCTAACTTCCTAAAAGCTATGTTGCTAGATTAAATTTTTGTGTTTATTTGTTGCATTCCAAACTAGGGAACCTGGGCCTATATCGGTGAGTCGGATGAGATCCTCAATAGGTCTATTATTGGCATATTTGGCTGTCCATAAAATGGCCCAAGGATTATATGGCGTTATGAGCCAATTCGACCAAATTCATGCTCCCATAACTGCGTTGCTATGATAAGGATCACAGAGCCCAGTCCCTCAAGAGTTCTTGGGAAGACATACTTTATCCCATTTAACCAGAGCCCATTTGCGATTTTGTCCTGAGTTGCCCCATAGAAAGGATCTTTGAATATTTTTTATCTCTTTGAGAACCCATTTGGGAGCTTCCAGGACTGAGAAGATATATAGTGGCATAGATTGTAAAACTGATTTGATTAAAACTAAGTGACTAGGCATATTGAGGGACCTATGGGTCCAAGAGGAGAGATGTGCTTCTAATGCTTCAAGGAGCAGATGCCTAGATGAGTGTTTCAGGATAGTATCAATCATGGGAGCTCCTAGGTAGTTAGATGGAAGAGAAGCTATCGAAAAATCCAATATTCTAGCAATGGAGGCTTGGGTTACTGCAGGGGTATGAAAGAAGAATATTTGGGATTTGGCCTAGTTTATAGAAACTCTAGAAGCAGCTAAAAAATTATTTAATGGAGATTTTAACTTGCGAGCTTCTTGGACTGAAGGATGGCCAATGTTATTGTCCAAAAATTGCTGGTGGGTGAAGGGAGGGGAGTTGGGAAGGGAGAGGCCTTGTAGCTACTGGGAGTGAAGTGCTTCTTTGATACATCTACCAAGACCTTCTGCCGTGATGACAAACAGAAAAGGAGATAAGGGATCTCCTTGTCGAATTCTTCTGGAAGGATGAAAGGGGGAGGAAGGTATGCCATTAATTAGGATGGAGAAGAAGGCAGATGAAATGAGACTCATGACCCCTCTAACCCATGGTGGGGAAAAATCAAAGGTAGTTAACATCTTTTGTATATAATTCCAACTTAACCTATCAAAGGCTTTAGATAGATCTATTTCAAGGAGAATACCTGCTTTTTTATACTGCTTCAAGGAATGGATGATCTCATGTGTTAGAATAATGTCGTCCATGATTTTCTGGCCTTCCAAATACCCTAATTTATCTGGTGAGATAAGTAATGGGAGCAACATTTTAAGCATTGAAGCAATGACTTTGAAAACTATTTTGTATATGACATTACACAGCGCGATAGGCCTGCATTTATCAGGGGTTCTGGATTGAACTTCTTTAGGAATG
Source organism: Pinus taeda (assembly GCA_000404065.3). Classification (NCBI taxonomy): domain Eukaryota; kingdom Viridiplantae; phylum Streptophyta; class Pinopsida; order Pinales; family Pinaceae; genus Pinus; species Pinus taeda. The sequence goes on along the minus strand of APFE030036791.1, from coordinate 16,166 downwards.
AGGGTGATGAAAGTGGAAATCATGGATGGTAGCATCCATCTATTGGATCTGGATTCTTCAATAACCTGCCAGACTTCCAATTTGATCAAGTCCCATAAATTGTGAAAAAAAATAGAAGTAAACCCATCTGGGTCGGGCGCCTTTCCTTCTTATAATTGATATACCAACTTTTCCACGTCCTGTAAGGTAATTGGTTTGAGAAGTAGTTTATTATGTTCTTCAGTGATGATCTTTGCAATAGACTTGATTATTTTATCTATGGCCTCCGTTCTATCTGTTTGAGTCTCGTGATGAACCTGCTTGAAGTAGGCAAGAAGTTCTTGCTCTATGTCTGCGTGGTCTTCTTCTCTTTCTCCTTGGCGATTCTATATATGGGTGATGGTATTGTTCATTCTCCTTTGAACAATAGAGGTGAAAAAACTTCGTATTTTTTCACCTTCCTTTAGCCCCCTGACATGTGATTTTTGCTTCCAAAGAACTTCTTCTTGGTTGTCTCTTTCGAAGATTTGAGATTGCAGGTGTGTTTCCTGCTTCAAGAGCTGCTCTAATCTACCGTTTGTGACGATTTTCTATTGTAGCTCTTTCATTTCTTTATTTAGAGTAGTTTCTGCCTGAAAAATATTACCAAAAGTAAATTGGTTCCATTGTTTGATGTGGAATTTAAGATTTTTGAGTTTTTGCTAGAATTAGAACATTTTTGAGCCCTGCAATGGTGTGAAGCTTTACCAGGCCTTATTTATGAAGTTATTGAAGTCTAGATGTGTCAGCCAAAAGGCTTCAAAGTGAAAGGGCTGGAAAGCAGTGTTGTCTGGTCTTGTCCATTGAAGTGCGATTGGCCAATGATCGGAAGCTGAGAGGGGCAGGATTGAAGCTAAGAGGTCTCTGCCTAAATGGATTGCATTATCAGAAACCAGGAATCTATCTAGTCGTGAGGTGATTTGATAAGGGCCTACTCTTTTATTGTTCCAGGTGAAAACTCCATTATTGAAAGGCATATCAATGAACGAGTTGTTCTGGATGAAGTTTTTTAACTGACAACTTTCCTTATCTAGTCTACTTCTGCCTCCCCTTTTTTCCTCCAAATTAGTTATCATGTTGAAGTCCCCCCTTGTGATCCAGAGTTGGTGGGTTCTTCCAGCATTGATTATTAATAGATTATTCATTATTTCTATCTTGTACATGGCTTCCTCAGGAAGGTAAACATTTGTTAAATGCCCATGTATATTTGTCCCTGTTATATGGAATGTAGCCTGAATGAAATGCTTGTTCGCATGCATATTGGAGAGCGTCATTGTCTAAGCATTCCAGATGATTGCAAGGCCTCCTGATGCTCCTAAGGCATCCACGAAAATTGCATTACTACCTGGCCATGCTCTTGCCATGGTTTTTTCTAGAGTTGTAGCGTTACACTTAGTTTCTTGTATGAAGAAGATGTTGGGTTTTTCTTACTGAATCATGTTTTTTATCAATCTGTACTTCCCAAGGCTATTTAGCCCTCTAATGTTCCATGAAATGAGCTTCATGGTGAGGTATTGGGAAGGGTGTTATAGTACTTCGTGAGCTTGGAATATCTTCCCAATTCCACTAGCATTTCCCCAATGTGAATGGTTCGTTGGAGATCCGCTTTCCTTCCTCTCTTTTATTATCTTTGTTCAGGATATTTCCATCCCATTGACTTCCAGGCTATATGCCAAGGGTTCTCTGCTTCTGTGCTCTTGACAAAATTACTTCTAGGTTTTCCAGTTGTCTTTCTGGAATCTTGTCATAATTTTTTGTTTTATAGGCTTGCTCTAAGCTTAGTATATCCAAATCTCCTATATCTATGCTTTCTAGTTCCTCTTACATGTTCTGGGTTTCATTTCTTTCCTATGTATTTTCCTTTGCATCCTGGAAAGCAGTCTCCTCATTGTCCACATCCATGCTTTGAGTGAGCCAGGCAGGAATATCGTTGGGAGAGGGGGAGATGAGGTCAATGGTTTGTTTAAACTTCTGGAGAATGTTTTTGCTGCTGGAGGCTGAACGGGCTTTTAACTTACGCTGCTCCTTAGAGGGAGCAGGGGTTCGAGGTTTTTCAGCTCTGGCTAGGCCACAGAATAAAAGTTGTTCCTTGTGCTCAGTTTGGGGGGGGGTTATCAGCAAAGTTCTTGGGGTTAGAACCAGATTTTATGGGGTGATTTTTGAGATGGAAGACTTTGGTGAAGCCATCTGCGTCTGAATTTTCAGAGGGGGATGGGGCTAAGGTTTTCAGATTGGATGGCAATCTCGAAATAAATGGCCAAGAGTGTGACATTTCCTACAGCAGAATGGAACATGTTCATAGTCTATTGATTGGATCCATTCAAAATGGTCATGAAAAAGACTTACCGCATCCGGAAGGGTGTTGTTGAGATGCATATAGACGCATACATGAGCATATGAGGTTTATCTTCTGAGCTTAGTCTCCTCTGCAGTTTTGATGAACTCACCAAGCCCATTGCCAATATCTTGCAATGAAGCCTCATCCCAATACTCTAGAGGGAGGGAGTAGAGGTGGATCCATACTAGTGCCCAACTAATATCTTCTTTATTTGGGTTAAATCTCTCAATGCAATCTCTGAGATATAGGCTAGTAGCATTGAAGAAATACGGCCCTCCATCAATGATTCTGTTCCTATCCTCTAGACAATTGAAAATCGCCATGAAGAAGCCCTTAGGGTCCAACTGCAAGGTTATATGACCTTTCGACTTCCATTTGGTTGCAATCCATCCCCACAGTGCTTTTTCTGTGGGCCAAAATCCAATAAACTTCTCGATCAAAGCATGATCCTTCATATATTGGATTTGAGTGTTAATCCTACAGCTTGATAGCACAATCTTTGGCCTCGTGGTTACGATTGGCTTGCATGTGGTTGAAGTCATTTTGGGAATCTCGTTAACTGTTTCTTTGTCTGCTTCTGAGTTTTGTCCTTCTTTTTCTTCCCCCTCGAAGTTTGTTTGTAGGCTTCCTCCTGCATTGGAATATGTTCATTTTCCTTTGGGGGAGGCTCTGTGTCCTCCCCCTAAGGTAGTCTCATGATTTTCATGTCTCTCTTGTCCATTATGGTTTGTCATGCATCTGTAAGAGTTGGCAGAGTTACTGCAAGCTTTGCAAGTCCGTCGCAGCAGATTAGGCCTGAACCCTAAGTTGCCATGAATGTCGCTCCGCTTCCGAATTCTCTTTCCCATAGGAATAATATTAAACCCAAGGGATTAATATTATAAACCCAAGGTATATAAGACCTAAAATAAATATTATAAACCCAAAAAAAATGTTTACCATAGTTGACCATGGTTTATTTTCATGGAGACAAACCTTGTCACAATATGACATTGGACCATGGTTGACCGTGATTCATTTTCATGTTGATACAATCTTTGTCACAATGTGACATTGGACCATTGTTGACCAAGGATAATTTTCGTATTGAGACAATTTTTGTGAGAATGTGACGTTGCAACATGGTTGACCATGATTGACCCTAAAATAAACATGGTTAATACTGGTTGTTTTTTATATTGAGACAATCAATGTCACAATGAAACACTAGACCATGTTTGGACATGCTTGAGCATCATTGCTTTTCATATCGAGACAATATTTGTCACAATGTGTCATTGATGTAGGACTAACCATGGTTGGTTTCAATATTGAGACAATCTTTGTCATAATGCAATGCTAGGCCATGGTTGACCATGATTGATTTTACAATTCATGGTTGACCATAGTTGACCATGACTAATATTATAAAACCAAGTGATTAATAAACATAAGGGATTAATACTAAAAATCCAATTGATTATAAACCTAAGGAAATAATATTGAACCCAAGGTAGTAATATTAAACCTAAGAGACTATGGACCCGTACATTAATAAACCCAAGGAAATAATCAACCGAAGGGATTAATACTAAAACCCCAATGGATTAAACCCTAAAACAAATGATGTTGAGCATAGTTGACAATGGTTAATTTTCATAGAGAATATCCTTTTCACAATGCAACGTTGGACCATGGTTGAGTGTGATTGATTTTCATACCGAGATAATCTTTGTCACAATGTGACTCTGGACCATGGTTGACCAAGGTCGATTTTCATATTGAGATAATCTTTGTCAAAACACGATGTTGCACCATGGTTGAGCATGATTGACCCTGAAATAAACATGGTTGATCATGGTTGTTTTTCATATTGAGACAATCAATGTCACAATGCAACGTTGGACCATGTTTGACCATGCTTGAGAATCATTGATTTGCATATCGAGAAAATATGTGTCACCATGTGATGTTGGACCATGCTTGATTTTCATATTCAGACAATGTTTCTCACAATGTGACCATGATTAACCATAGTTGATTTTTATATTCACTGTGATTAACCATGGTTGACCATGAGTGACCATGATTTACTTTGGTTGACCATGCTTGATTTTCATATTGACACAATCTTTGTCACAATGCAACATGGGACCATGTTTGACCATGGTTGAGACCTTAGATTAATAAATCCAAGTGTTTTATATTATAAACCCATGATAATAATAAGCCCAAGAGATTAATACTAAAACCCCAAGGGGTTATGCACCCAAGGGAGAAATATTAAAAACAAAGGATTAAAATTATAAACCTAAGGTATATAAACCCCAGCTATTGTAAAACCTAAAATAAACATGGTTGACCATGGTGGGCAATGGTTGGTTTTCATATTGAGACAATCATTGTCACAATGCAATGTTTGACCATGCTTGACTATGCTTAAGCATGATTGGTTTTATGAGACAATATTTGCCACAATGTGGGATTGAAGCATGGTTGACCATGGCTGGTTTTCATATTGAGAAAATGCTTGTCACAATGCAATGTTGGAGCATGGTTGACCATGATTGATTTTACAAAACATAGTTGACCATGATTGGTAACTAGTATCAACATTAAGTCTAGTAAATTTACCTTTGTTGATATTTTGCATCTTGCAAATACTAATGTCCAATCCTTTTTGACAATGGATTGTTTTTATCCTATAGGATTGTCTATTGTAATTAGTCTTGTATCATGTTAATTAAGGACACAAAAGGAAATATAGAAAGAGATCACAAAATTCACATAAGACAAAAAATGTAATGGATTCTACTTGAATAATTAATAGTGTTGTTTAAATTGTGGAGTGTGCATAGTGGTTTCTAGCAAGCACAAGTTGTGATGTTGGGATGGATATTAACCACCAATATCCTTAATGGAAAGTTTGGTCCAAACCACTCTTATTAGCACTTATTAGGGTGACTTTCATGCAATTTATGTTGTCGGAATTTTTTGGATCTTAGAGATGAATCCTCTAGACTGTGGATATCTTCACATAATTGTTTTTTGTAAACTTGGTAGTAATTTCACTATTTTTGTTAACTCGCCAAAATTAGGTTTGTCCATTTGTTCCAGGTGGCCTAAACATACCTATATGAAACTAGGTTAGCCACCTGTCAGCCTTAAAATTTGTCAAAAATTTGTATAAGTCTTTCTCTATCAACCGAACAACATTGTCTACTTTATCTATACTACAAATCAACTTTGAAAAATAAAAGCTAATTGTCATGAAACATAAACAAAATTTATCTAGATCACTATTTTAGTCCTCATTCGAGGAAATCATGCGGGCTGGGGCTTTAGCATTGGAACCTAGCATCTCACCTCTATTCATATCCTATAGAATTTGTTCAATCCTTCCTAGTGCCAGGTTGTTACGATATGTTTGTATCTGGATTGTTGCTATCTCCCTTAGTAGCTCTGCTCTGATGGGATCTTTCTCTTTGCTGTCCTCCTGTGCCTCCTAATATTTATTTTCTGTCTTTTCTTTTTTGAGAATCATGGCCCAAAACACTACATTCTTCATGACCTAGTATTTCTAGATCATTTGTCTGAAGAGTGTGTGTTGGCTTTGGGTTTTGCCCAGGTCTTGAACCATGTCTTCCCATTCTTCCATGGGAATTTCTTGGTTGGTAATACTATCATTTAATTCTCACTCCCAACCCGCTATTTGGATCTTGACCTGAGGTGGGTTCCCTACCATTGGTGCATCAATGAGGGTCTTCATATGCTCCCATCCCATCATTCTCCCTCTCTTGTTTTGTTCTCTGGTGGAGCTTCCCACCCCCCCCCCCCCCGACTCTCTTTTTACCTCTACCTCTATTGCCCTTCTTAGTCATTTCTTTTCCGTCTCTTCCCATTTTGTTGTTGTAGCAGTTGCCATTGCCTTCTCCCCGTTCACTTTCCTCTGAGTTCTTTCTCGCCTTCACACTGTATTGGATGTAGATTATGATTAAATCGTCTACAAAAATTGGTGCCATTGTTTTCCCCGGTCTGCGTCATCGTCTGGTGTCCACCACTCTTCTCTGCTCCTACTCTCGCTCCCACCTTCTGCATGTAACTAACATCTATCTCTCTTCCCTTTTATTTTACCTCCCTTTCTCTTCTACCTTTCGACGAACCTACCACCTATCCATCAAATTTACTCCCTATCCTTTTCCTCATCCCTTCACCTCGAAATGATGTCCCTTCATCCCTTCCCACTCTAGCTCTCATTAACTCACGCATGCCTGTGGCTACTCCTGCTGTGAATCCTTCTCCATTATCCTGCCACTTGCTGCCATCATTCTTCCCTCTCTCTTGTTGGCTCCAAGGCCTTCCTCTCTTTCTTCCATTCATGGATCTACCTGCCTCCTCTCGGGGCTTGCTCCCTCACTACCTTGTCCTTCCACCTGCCCTTCCCATTGTCCTCTTCCTCCACATCCCAAAGAGATCTCTATACTTGCGCTCATGTGTATGATGTTTGCATCTCCACTTCCCATTATCATTGGACCAGCTCCTCTTCTCTGCCACACCCCAATCGGGGGTACTCCTCATGCTCCTTGTCTTTTTCTAGTATTTCCACTAGTTTCTTAATTTCCTCCATTTGTAATAACTCTTCTACTTTTATATCTAGGTTTCTACGCACCTGGCCACATCCCCAGTTTTCCACAGTGTCCACTGCCACGTTGCCCATCCTTCGGACATGTCTTGGGATAATGTATCCTATCTGTCGAATTAGCTCGCTGATCTCTTGGACCAGCCATGCAGTCCTCCAACTTTGGCTCATTCTTTCCCACTGCGTTCCTTGTTGTAGCTTCTTCACCATTTCTATTGCAATTTTCAAGTCTCCTTCTACCTGCAGTCTTTGGAATTGTTCTCTTATCGCAATTTCCAATCCTCTTTTTAGGGCATGAAGCTCTGCTTCATTGTTGGTTGTATTGCCGCAGTCCATGGCGTAAACTCTGAGCGTTTTCCCCTTGTCATCTCTGAATAATCCTCCTGTCCCTGCCACACCAGGGTTTGTTTTTGGAGCTCCATCGAAATTAAGTTTGATAAATTCTTTCTAAGGCCATTTATAGTAATTTACATACTCTCCATTGGGGGTATGGTGCTTCCATGAGGATGCATTTAACATACTAGGTTTCAAGTTCAGGCCTTTCATGATTCTTTCTTCCTGTGCATTGCTTTTCCAATCTTCCTCATACCATTTCTTTGCCAGTATTGTCTCTCTTATGTTTTGTATTATCTAATTCCATTTTTTTGCCTCAGTTCTTCTTTCTTCTTTGAATATAACATTATTTCTTTCCTTCAATATTTCCCACAGGACAAACCCTAACGAAATTCTCCAGGGTCGGTTCTGGAGTGTGTTTTGGTAAGGCTTTTTCTACCAATTATCTATTGTTGTCTTCATGTTGTTTGGATTCCTATCACTAACTACGAAGAGTTGATTATGTTTTTTCCACAAGTTATCACTGTATCTACATGTATTGGTCATGTGCTCCATTGTTTCTTCTTGTTCTTTACATAAGTTGCATATCGAGGGTCCTTGCAGCCCATTTTTTTGCAGTTCATCGCATGTAAGTGCACTCCCGTGGCGTATGCTCCACATGAAGAAGGTGACCTTTAGCCATGTCTTTTATTTCCATATGCTTTCCCAGATATTGTCCCATGATACCTGAGATGTTATGCTTGTAGTTGATAACCCTCTTTAATTGTGAACATCCCTTTAATCATGTAACCCCATTAAAGTATGTATATTCCTTCTGCTTTTGCTATTCTCTGGGTTACCATTTCATTTTCGTATAACTTCCACTAGGGTGCTTCTGGTGCATCTCTCCTGTCCTATTTTTGTTTCCACTTTCTCTAGTATTCTCTAGGTTTCATGCTCCTAAAGCTTTTAACTACTTTTTACCCATGCATGATGGTATATTGGTGGACTTATTCAAGCTCAAGCTTACTGTCTAGTTTTTCTCTCTGTTGCCACGCTTCTTCCCAGAAATTGGCTTTGTCACCTCCTCTGATTTCCCAGAAACTATGGTTGTTGATTGGATCTCTATTATCTGAGGCTAGGTTCCATATTGCTAAACATTTCTTGTTGTCTTGGAGTATGAGCTTTCCTTCTGTTGATCTAGACATGTCATACTTCCTCTCCCATAATTTTTTTCATAGGTATACCCCTCCTTGGATCCATCTCCACCATAACTTTGACCCCATGACCTGATTTACTATATAGGGATCTCAGATTCATAGTCCTCCTTCTTTTAAGGGTTTGTTGAGCCCATTCCATGATAGAAGAGCCCATTTTGTTCCGTTCTAGGTCCTTGCCATAAAAACTTTTTGAAGATGTCTATCATCTTTTGGAATATTGTTTTATGAGTTGCTTGACTGGTGAGTTGGTAAATCAAGATAGATTTTAATATTGATCTCATTAGTATTACATCAATTGGCATATTCATTGCCATGAATGTCAAGTTCTGCATCTTTCTTTGGATTTTCCCAACAAGGGTTTCTCATTTGCCACTCTATTTTGTTGATCATTTAACTGGACTCCCAAGTATTTCGAGGGGAAATTTCTTATTCTGAATCCCATTACTCTTGCTAAGAAAGCTTGTGAGGGTGCTATTGTGTTGAAGAAATATATATCAGACTTCTCTTTGTTTATCTCTGTCCCTAAATCACTAGTGAAGTCTGTGATAATTTCCATTATTTTCCCGGCTTCCTTTAGCAATGCTTGTCCATACATCATTATGTAATCTACAAATTGCTGGTGAGTTAATGGTAGATCATTCCCCCATATTCTAAGGCCAGTGTATTGTTCACTTTGAACCTTCTCCTTTATTTACCTGCAGAAGCCTTTCGCTTCTAGGATGAACAAAAAACGGGAAAGTGGGTTACATTGCCTAAGCCATCTGGTTGCATTAAACGCCTATGTGTGTGATCCGTTGAGTAGAATTTAGAGAACTAGAGTTTATGCCATCGAAATTATCTAGCTTATCCATATTTTATCAAAGTTAAATGCCTTCAATATTCCTTGTAAATAATCCCAATTCAGTCGATCATAGGCTTTTGCGAAATATACTTTAACTAGCATTCCTTTCGTTTTTTTTGTTTTTATTGAATGAATTGCCTTTTGTGCCACCACTATGCCATCTGTTATTTGTCGTCTTTTGAGAAACATTGTTTTTTCCTAAGATATCAACCCATGTGTGATAGGTTTAAAGCAATTAACCATAATTGTAGCCATGATTTTGTATATGACATTACAAAGAGATATTCGTCTGAACCCTTGCGGTTCTTCTGAATAATTTTCTTTCAGAATCAGGGCTAGAAATGTGGCATTTAGGGCCTGGTGCATTCTTTTGGTGCAGCTAGACTCCTTCAGTAATTTCACTATGTCTTCGCCCATGAATGGACATGTTTCTTGGAAGAATTCAACTGTGGATCCATCTAGCCTTGGTGCTTCATTTCTCGCCATTTTCCTAATGACTTCTTCTACCTATGTTTTAGATATTTCTTTCGGTAGGGCCATGTTCTGATCTCTGCTCTCCAGGTTGGGGATGTGCTATATGATTTTGTTTATATTCTCTCCCTTCTTATGTTTGGTTCCATTAGTAGCCCTTTGAAGTGCTGCACTAACAGTTTCTCCATGTCTTCCTTTTGAGTAAGATGATTTCCTTGCTTATCAAATAGGGAGAAAATCCTATTTTGTTGCCTATGATAGATCATTACTTTGTGAAAAAATCTTGTGTTCCTTTCTCCTTCCTTTAACCATTGAATTCCAGATTTATGTTTCCATAGTATTTCTTCTTGTTGTCTCCTTTCCTCCATTTTATTAATCACATGTCCTTCCTCCTCTACTAGCCCTTCACTTCTGCCTTCATTGATTATTTTCTATTGTACTTCCTTCACCTTTGCTTGGATTAACTCTTGTTCCTTTTGTATGTTTCCAAATTCATCCTTATTCCATTTGTTCATTTTTCCTTTTAGATCTTTAATTCTTAGTTGAAAAGTGTGCATCAGGTTTCTCCGTACTATCTCGCTCTCATTCCACCACTCCTTCGTTTTATCTATGAGGGTCGGTTCTCTTAGCCAAAATGCCTAAAACCTAAAAGGTCTATTTTGGTTTCCTTGTTTCATTTCTACTTCGAGTTTAATACGCTAGTGTTCTGATCTTATACATGGTAGAATTGATGCTTCATAGCATCTTTACTAACGAAGTGTTCTGTGGCCAAGAATTTGTCCAGTCGAGAGGCTATTTGTCTGCTCCCTCCCCTTCTATTATTCCACGTATATTTTCCATTTATTGTTGGGATGTCCACCAATTTCATTTATTCTTGTAAATATCTAAATTTCTCCATTTCTAGCTCTTCTCTTCACACTCGCCCTTTTTTCTCCTCTATTGTTGTTATTAAGTTGAAGTACGTTGTTGGGTATACGACCAATAGTCCCACATTGACTAGAAGTGGGGAGGATCATGGGTATATAAGGATGGACAAATATCTCCATTGGTATGAGGCCTTTTGGGGTAAGTCCAAAAGCAAATCCATGAGGGCTTAGGCCCAAAGTGGACAATATCATACCATTGTGGAGATATGTGGTGTCCAGAATCCTTACAAGTGGTATCAG